>MU388227.1:89396-218842 GCA_022578535.1 Jackrogersella minutella
AAAGAAAAGAAAAGAAAAGAAAAGAAAAGAAAAGAAAAGAAAAGAAAAGAAAAGAAAAGAAAAGAAAAGAAAAGAAAAGAAAAGAAAAGAAAAGAAAAGAAAGGAACAACAATGGCTGGGGTCACAAAACTCGAACTTCGGACGGCTTTTGGTCCGGTCTATCGGGATGTACTGCCGTATCCACCTCGAGATTGTACGGCGGACGAAATCCCAGTAATCGACCTGGCCCCCATGTTTTCGGAGGCTCTATCCGACCGCAAACGTGTCGCCGCGAGTCTCAAATCCGCTGCGACTAATACCGGCTTCTTTTATATCAAGAATCATGGGATACCGGAGGAGACCATTGCCCAATGCAAACAGCAAGTGCTGAATTTTATGAGACAGCCTCAAGAGAAGAAAGATCTGGTAGACTCTCGAACGCATAGCAAGTATTACAATGGATATCTTGGAAACCGGAAGGCCCAAATCTCACGTACCGAGACCGCCGATGTCCGAGAGTCTTTCTCGTTCCGTTACTCCCCAGAGCTTGATCCGGATCATCCAATGGACATCTCCGAGCTTCCAGAAGAGGTGAGATCTTGGATCCGCGCGGAAGACTTTGTGGTGCGCATATTTCAGTTTTACTCATTGCTCCCTTTCCCACCTACTTCTATACACTAGCGGGCGTTGGCTGACTTGAGATAAAATAGTGGGAAGGCACATCTCATTTGCCCAACTTCAAGAAAGGCTGCTTCGCCTATTGGAGTAGCTGTCTGACTCTGGCAAGAAGACTAGTGAAGATGTTCGCTCTGTCGCTAGACCTCGAAGAGGACTACTGGGATGATAAAGTCACGCATCCTGGGGCCGACGGTGTCTTTAACTACTATCCGCTAAGGACCGTAGAAGAAGTCGAGAAAAAGTTCGTTGGCTTAGGAAGCCACACAGATCTGCAGTTGTTCACGCTTCTATGGCAAGACAGCGTCGGTGGCTTGCAAATACTGTCCAAGGAAGGACAGTGGTTGAGAGTGAGTTAAGAATGGTATTGAAGACCAACCAATATTGACATTTGCCAAGGCACCTCCAATCGAAGGGTCACTTGTAGTCAATATTGGAGACTTCATGATGCGACTTTGCAACGACATTTACAAATCCACCGTTCACAGGGTCACGAACGAATCAAACGTCGAACGTGTCTCTATGCCCTTCTTCTTCGGTATGTCACATATTTTGACAATCTCCGCAATGTTACTGCTCGCTGACGTAATAGGTCTCAATTTCAACTGCGTCGAGGGCTGCGTCCCCTCTTGTTGCTCAGAATCAAATCCGGCAAAATATGAGCCCATATCTTGTGGCGACTGTGAGCCTCTATATTCATCCCCAAAGAGCCTATCAATCTAACAAATACTAGGGTGTCAGATGAGATTTAAAATTGAGAGAAGTGAGTTCTTGAAAAGTGAAGAAGCAAAGAAGACGTTGGCTCCAAGTGCTACTGTGGTTGCCGCATAAAGAGCTACTTACCGGTGCGCCTGATTCTGCTTTCTGTTGTTTTCAACTTTCTCATTAGACCTTGAAGAGCCTTATAAGACCTTTTGAATGAGCTCAAGGACGTCGAAAAATGCTTCACGGTCAGGCTTGAGTGTTTTAAGACCAAGCCCAACAACAAGAGTCCGACGTTCCTCCGAGTCTCGTCTTGCAATATGACTAGCAATTTGAACAGCATACAGCTGTGCGAGAGATTCGCGCTCTTCCCCGCCGCCACCAAGTAGAGTTTTCGGCGTCAAATGAGACATAGGTAGCAGATTAGGATTGGCAAGAGCCATGTCTACTGAAGCAGATGATGGTGCTGAGAGTGGAACTTGTATCTATAATAGAATCAGTATTGTAGTTGAAGACTAATAATTCAGTTTTAGAATGAACTACCCATTGAGATAACCTGCCTTCTTGAGAAAGGGTGAGGAGTATCTTGTCAGAAAAGTGTAGGACTGAAGCTTCGGTAGGAATTCCATCAATTGGCCCAGAAGCTACCTTCGATTTGGCTGGGAATGGCTCCTCAACTACTTGTGAGGTATCCATAGCTTCAAGTATGTGAGAATATGAGAAGGACAACTTGTCAAGTGTTACAATTATTTTATGTAATTCTGTACAAATGATTCACAGATACGTTGATGTTATATTCGCTGTGCGAGGTGTGTGAAGTTGTTTAGGCAATGTTAACGTTTGCTGTATGAAGCAGCTTTGGTTATTAATGAGGCCCAGCTAAGAGGTTGTAGGGTGGATCTATTGCTAGCGTAGGTAGTGGAGACATAACGACCAGGGTACCCCGCGCTAACCATATTTGATCATCTGAAGAAATTCTGCCAAGGCGGTCAAAATTTCAATATCGATAATCTTCATAGACCAATATATACCTTGTACCTGGTACCTAGGTAAAACATCACTTTCCTTTCGCATCATCAATAACGGACAACGGATAATGGTAAAAATGCCAAAATTCGTACCGCGGCAGAGGAAGCACAAGGTTATTGCCCGTGAGAAGGCGCAGCAGAATGATACTGAAGAACGTAGCGCCGCACCTGCACAACTTGACAGCAATGCGCTGGAAATTTTCCCGGACGTTCAGAAAGAAGCCCGTGAATCTAAGAGGGCTCAATTAAGAGAGGAACTGAAAGGCCAAGTCAAAGTGAGCGGCAAAAAGGCCAAACGACTTGAAAAATACATCGACAATAAGCTCAAAAAGGATGAAAATCGAGTCCTCTTGGCTGAATTGGCCAAGAACAAGATTGATACGAGCTTATTCTCAAGTACTCGAACCCTTGGCCAGGGGAAAGAGACGAAGCGCCAGGCACTCAGTCGTACTTTGAAGGAACGGCAAGCTGGTGTTAGCCAGGGCGACGAGGATCTCCTTTTCGAAGCAAGGAATACTTTCGCGAGTGATGAGTCTGGTGATGATGACGACGCGCACCCGACTGCTGGCCGTTTTACTGGACGAAAGAACGGCCTTTTGCAGAGTTCTACTTCGGTGACGAATGGCTTCGGTCCAAGCAATACCAGCAATGCGCCGCTGGAAAAGCCTGCTGCTGCGGTGGGATCTGGATTGAAACGCCTCTTAGAATTGGATGACGAGGGACGACCTGTCATACAAAAGAGGCAAAAGCGCGGTGGCGTGAAGTCGAAGATATCTATGAAGCAACAGTTATTAACCCCCGAAGCAGATCCTGACGGTTCAGAGGAGCAGGATGAAGACGGCACTAGTGATGACGACGAATGGAATGGATTTAGCTCCGATGACTCTGCCCACAAGTCAGCCAACTCCGGAGGTTCATCGGAGGAATCTGAAGATGACTCGGAAGATCAAGAGTCTGGTAGCGACGAGGAATCGTCTGAGGATGATGGTGATTTGGGTGGAAAAGAGAGGTCTTCGGCTTTCAAAGCCTGGGCTCATGAGCAACGCAATGAAGCGCTCGGGTATGAGCCCGTCGACAGTAATAATTCGGTCCTAAATATTACAGTTCCCAAGGATTTCCAACCACGCCCGCTAGAACAAGACCCATTACCCCAAGAGTTACTTCCAACAAAAGATACTGGAAGAAAAGCTTTCAGTGTCCCAGTTAAGAGGACACCTGAGATCCAGGAGGCACGACTTCAATTACCTGTTGTAGCTGAGGAGCAGAAGATTATGGAAGCCATACACAACAACAACGTCATAGTAATATGTGGTGCTACTGGATCAGGAAAAACGACACAAGTCCCTCAATTCTTATTTGAAGCTGGTTATGGATCCCCCAACTCTCCTACACCAGGTATGATCGGAGTAACACAACCACGAAAAGTCGCTGCGGTCAGCATGTCGAAACGAATAGGCCAAGAACTCGGCGACCGGTCACATGCTGTTGCATATCAAATTCGATTTGAGGGTACAGTCGATGAGAACACGGCGGTTAAATTTATGACAGATGGTGTGCTTCTTCGTGAAGTTGCGAATGATATCGCTCTTCGCAAGTATTCTGCTATCGTCATTGATGAAGCTCACGAGAGGAGTGTCAACACGGATATTCTTATTGGGATGCTTAGTCGGGTAGTCAAACTACGAGAGGAAATGTCCCATGAGAACCCGGAATTGGCTCCTCTAAAGTTGATCATCATGTCAGCTACTTTAAGGGTAGACGACTTCATTAAAAATAAGACATTATTCCCAATACCGCCACCTGTCCTTGATGTCGAAGGGCGCCAACATTCAGTCACTATGCATTTCTCTAAGCAGACTCGGCATGATTACGTTGACGAGGCTTTCAATAAGATAATAAGAGGACATCGCAAACTTCCACCAGGAAGCTTTTTGGTGTTCCTCACTGGGCATGATGAAATACAAAGACTGAGCAAAAAGCTCAAGCTTGCCACTGGTGCTTTGAATTCTATCCCTTATCCAAAGGTTCGAATATCTGCCAACGACGCACCGTTGGAAGTTGAAGATATAGACTTTGGAGACACTACTGAAACGGCTTATGATGACGGCTTACCATTCATGGACGACGAAGAAGAGGAGGCTGAAGATGATGCTGAATTCAGTATTTCGGAGGAAGTTGGGACCGGGCCGCTGAAGATGCATATCCTGCCACTGTACTCGCTGTTACCGACAAGAGAGCAAATGCGGGTCTTCGACGATCCGCCCGAAGGGTCGCGGGCGATTATTCTTGCAACCAATGTTGCCGAGACTAGTTTGACTATACCTGGTATTCGTTACGTATTTGATTCTGGACGATCGAAGGAACGTAAATACAATAGGGAAACCGGGGTACAAAGCTATGAGGTTGGCTGGATTAGTAAAGCCAGCGCAAATCAGCGAGCTGGACGTGCTGGCCGAACGGGGCCGGGCCATTGCTATCGGTTATATTCCTCTGCGGTATTCGAGAGGGACTTCCAACAATTTGCTGAACCCGAATTATTGAGAATGCCCATCGAAGGCGTGGTGCTCCAGCTCAAGGCGATGCGACTACAGCACGTAGTCAACTTCCCCTTTCCAACACCCCCAGAACGACAGAGCCTCGCAAAAGCAGAGAAGCTACTCAAGTATCTCTCCGCTATCACCGAATCCGGCCAGGCCACTCAGATCGGCTCGACAATGGCTAAATTCCCTCTGCCACCCCGCTTTGCACGAATTCTTCTAGTAGGACATCTGCACGATTGCCTACCCTACACAGTCGCGCTCGTAGCAGGACTCTCTGTAGCCGAGGTGTTCATCCCAGAGAACCAAGCGATACCGGCTTTATCTGCAGAAAACGAGCAGGGCTTCCGTACCAACGAAGACATAGCCGCGGAGAATCGGCAGACTGAAGTGCGACGAAAATTCAATGAGGTACACCGGAACTTCCGCTCGCTGGACGACGCCTCCGACGCCATCAAGCTCCTGCAGGCCGTCGGGGAATTCGCGCACGACCCGACGGAGCAATGGTGCGAGAACCACTTCGCGCGGTTCAAGGCCCTCCAGGAGGCGCAGAAGCTCCGGCGGCAGATCACGAACCTGCTTCAGAAGGACATCCCCGCGTTCGCCAACCTGACGTTCAAGGAGAAACTGGACCGACCGACCCCCAAGCAGGTCACGGCCCTGAAGCAGATGGTAGCCGCAGGCTTCATCGACCAAGTCGCCATCCGCGCGGACCTAGCCCCGTCCCCGCCGGACCTCTACCGCAAACCGCGGCGCGCCATCGACGTCCCCTACATCCCCCTGCAGCCCATCGAGGCCGACACCCGCGACCCGCTCGACGGCCTCGTGTACATCCACCCCACCTCCGCGCTCGCGCACTTCAGCCCCCAGGAGTGCCCCGAGTTCGTCGTCTACTCGAACCTCCAGCGCGCCGCGTCGGCCTCGTCCTTCGACCCCGCGGCCAAGAAGCCCAAGACCAGGATGCTCGCGCTCACCGACGTCTCCGGCGCGCAGCTCGCGGCCCTGGCCAAGGGCACGCCGCTGCTCGCCTACGGGAAGCCCATCAAGGAGGTCGCGAGGTCGGACAAGGAGAGGGAGTGCTGGGTCGTGCCGTATCTGAGGGCGGAGGGGGTGGGGGGCCAGGGCTGGCCGTTGCCGGTAAGGAAGATTGTGCAGAGGAAGGTTCTTGGGAAGGGGTGGGTTACTGAGTGAGGGAGGGATGTGTTTATTTGGAGTTGAGACGTAGGTTTGGTTAGCTGTACCTGGGTAGGTACAACCAGCCCTATACGATATATTATTGTCATCCACTGGTCGCCGCATGGCTTACCTCCTTGTTCATGGTGTTTAACTACGAGCTGAACATTTATTGTCGCATGTACAAGGTACCTGCCATAGCGGGAAAACATGAAAGCCCATAATGGAGGTTTCTCCTTTTTTTTTTTTATAAACAACCGTTACTCGTGTAAAAAGCCCTACTCAGGGGGCAATGGTTGCTGAGAAACAGGGACTATTTTTATGATTACGTAATTTAGAAGATAAATACGGTATCCCAGTGGCTACCTAGGTAGGCTCCCTGGAGTATAGTGGTAGGACCTTTGTATCTTAGTGGATAAGCCGCTATTTCGTCACCTAATAAAGCTTCTCATAGCAAGGAGAGTTGTCACCGTATAAATGGATATCCATTTACTATGACATGACGATGCACCGTACCAACCCTGAACCACCTGGGCAGCGAGCTTAGCCATTTGTATTATTACCGTGCTTATTAGTGTCACTCCATGCGGTGCAAACACAGTTGCTAGGGGAATGTGCGAAGCTTTTGCCCGTAATAATGGTAGTCAATGCATCTTAGAACATAAAATAACAACTCCAACCTTTATACCTATTTTAAGAGACTTGATTCGTAACCTTACCTAGCTTATTATATGTGTAGTTGTACACGTAGTTGTAAGTTAATTATACGCGCAGTAATAGCTGCAGTAGTAGCTGTAGTAGTAGGCTAATACCTAGTGATTATAGTGGTAAATGTAGTCGTAGCTATAGTCGTAGTCGTAGTTGTAACTGTAACGTAATTTGTAGCCGTAATTTGTAGTTGTAGTTTTAATCGCGGTTGTACTAGTAATTGTTACAGTAATTGTAGTGGTAGCTGTAGTCGTTGTATTCGTAGGCGTCGTCGTAGTTGTGATCGCGGTTGTAGGTTGTAGTTGTAATCGTACCCATAACCGTAGTGGTATGGCTACGCTGTGAAGGAATGGTTGTGTCCCTCCTTGGAGTACAGTGGAGGCGTTTAATTCTCCAAAGATTTACGAATAGGGGTACCAAGTCTATGTCTTGCATGAAAAAGGGGTAAATCATAATTCGCTTGACGTACTTAATAAACATCACTCATGTCATTAAGAGTGAGCATATATTAGAGGAAGAAAAAATAATTATTACGTTTTTATTGCACAGTTCTAAGGTACGCACTTATGCTGCAGTCTATAGCAACTTGCACGACTCAACCCTGATCTACTATACAGCGATCCCTTTCCCCCTTCACGAACGTAAAACTTGTTTAACGCGATCCCCCATGAACAATTGGACTGTGGCCGTCTAATGCGAGGAAAGTAGTCTTAGCCTGCCTGATGCTTGCTTATGGAACCTTAACGCCTGGGAATGAAACCTTTTAAAAACATCTTAGACATTAAATACCAGGACAGTTGAGTCCTGGGTAGATTTACCTCGGATGGAACGGGGATTCGAAACCCTCGGATCTCGACGATGTATTATGTGTTCCGCCAACTCGCCGTACCTGTCGTCCCTAACGCTCTCGGTACGGCGGCGGTGCGGCCCCGAACATGCTGGTGGATTGGTCGGGTAGTAGCGACCGGCTTGTCGAATGAGAAGCGCCGGTCGGGGGCCTGGGAGTTGAGCTGGGCGCTGGGGCATGCAACAGTGGGGGGGCTGCTGTTACTCCTATTAATTGTGTTGCCTTTACCATCATCTTAGGAAAATATTCCTGGATGAACGATTCGCTGTAGTCTAAAGTTAGTATACGGTTTGAAGTTATTATCTGGTAGAAAATCACTTACGTGTAGTAGCTGTGGTCCGCATTATGAGGATGGACGAGGTTGTGGGCCAACTCGTGAGCTATCACGACCCACCACCAGACGGCAGCTGACGCCCTGCTTTCGCCTGATGGATGGTTTCCTGATTGATCTACGTGGAGTTGGATAAAGAAGCGCAAGTTGCAAAAGATGCTTCCGTCGCGATTGAAGGCGATCGTGTTGCCGCCGTGCTCGTAGAAGATGTGTACGGCGGTCCGGTTAATCGAATATACGGCAGCAACTTCTAGGAGCAGCGATGCAAATGAGTTAATGGCTCCATGATTCACCGAAAGGAAATGAGCAGGGTTGAAGTCGGGAATCGCGTTGGATACGAATACACGCATCCCGTTAGAGGCATCTGCTACGAAATATAGATCCTTCCCTATAGTATCGTCACAATACGTAGCTTGCTCCTTGACTTCCCGAGTTGACGGTGGAGAGTACACCTGGGAGGAGTCGTGTGCTCTGGTCGATCTGATGGCATTGAGAAGATTCTGTTGAATTATGGCGGGATTGGTGACCTTGCCATCATTCTTGCCAGGCTTGGATGGCTCGTCCGGTGGGAGCCTTACGGGCTCGGGATTTGAGCCCATGAAGTTATTCATGTTATCCTCTGCTTCGTCGGAAGTATCGAAGCCAAACCTTTTAGAGAGATTTGAGAAGAGCCCCTTGGGTTTTGTACCTCTAGACGTCGACGGCGGCGGCGGCGGTAGCGCTCTGTCGTCGTCATCAGGAGAGCCAAAGCCACCGGGCATACGGGGCTCAGGAGTCTTGATATGCTGCTCCCTCGTGGGCGTGCTTATAGCTTGACCGTGTCGTCTAAACTCCTCATCTCGTTCCCTTATCCTAGCTTGCTCAGCATCTAAGGCCTTGCGTCTCTCTTCCTCAGCTATCCTAGCCTCCGCGGCTTTGGCTCTAAGGATACGGTCGACATTGTATCCACGACCCCTCAAATCGAGCAGGTCAAGCTTGAGGAACGGCTCAAAGAAGAAATAGGCCTGCTGACTTGGCCGATTTAGAATAAGATGGCAGACTGCTTGTCCTACTTGATACATGTCGGGACGACTGGATTCGGCTGCAACGTAAAGAACCCAGCCATTCCTACTCTTTTTACTTGCGGCCGACCTTCTTTCGGTGTGCGACTGGCCTTGATCACGTAGCGATCGACGAAGCGAGACGCTTCGTACAGCTTCTACAGTAAGGTTATTCTCGAGCCATTTCGCGTCGTGTTTGATAGCATCGCGTGTGTATTTTGCGTACTCGTGAATGAAGATCTTTGAGCGCTCAAGAACGTGTTTCCGAAGCCAAACAGCGCCATCCTGCTTCTCACTATGCGGTCCAATCTTCAGGTCCTCTTGGACAATCTCCGAAAGAGTATGAGAGCCGAGCGCCATGTAAAAAGATTCCAGTACATCTTCCTCGGGCGCGCAGACCAAGTAGTCCTTGAATAAACGATAACTGATGTAGTCATCCAAAATGACAATAGCGGCCGGAGCGGCGAGTTGATATTGTCTGATTGGTGCCTCTTCCTCTTCGCTTTCCGATGCCTTCTCTTTGGAGGGCGCGCCAATCTCTTTAAAAGCTAGCAAGAATGGCGATGACTTCATCTTCTTCCACAGCTCCTTATCTCTCTTAATGGTTGCCATATCCTCAGCTAGGAATTTCAAAAGGCTCAGATATTTCTCCGGGCTTTGAAGAACACTAAGCAGTCTGGCCGGTTCACCTGCTGCCAGTTGAGCAATTTCTAATTTGGTTGGCTCGGTCTTCGAACCACAGGCGGACAAAAACGCATTCGCAGAGCTGCCAAAGTCGACAAAGTCGAAAATCTCTCCGTACATCGACGAGCTACCTAAGTAGCAGTGACGAGGACTTAGGTGGACTTCCTTACTGATTTTGCCTCCAGTACCTGTCGGTGTATGAGAAGTGGATAGTCCCTTTCCCCGTGCGACTGGTACGATAGGGGCATCGCGAAGCTTCGTGATCAAGTTGCTACCTAGTTCATTGAGGCGAGTTGAGAAGTATCCAAATAGAGATACAGCTTCCTGGTGATTCTGAGGAGCTTTGGCAATTAGACGCTCAACGCACTGGAGAATAGGTGGATCTGCGAGCACGCCGAATTTCTAAAAGATGGTCAGTGATTATACTTGATAACGAGATAGAACGATTAAAATTCATATTAACTTACGGGAGCATGAGGATGAAGATCCCTTCTCAGAATGTCAAACCCTAAAACGGCAGCAGCCTCGTTCGTAAAACATTGAGATGGCGTTACGAGTTGCTTGGGGTTTCCTTGTAGAGGAAGAAAGGCCTTCGGCGCCGATCCAATATCGAAATTTACGTAGTGATTGCTGTGATGGTAAGATATGAAGTAATTCATGGCGTTACCCCTTAGTGTTGAATCCGATGAGGCCATCATATCCACAAGTTCGTCAACCGACGGATAAGGACGCAGGCCAAGATCGATTAAGAACTTCCCTTCAGTACTTCCAGGCCGTAAGATACCACCCGGCCATTGAATGATCTTCACGTTAAGCGGTCGAAGAGGGCCTTTAGGCTCATAGAGCTCAGAAATCTTGTATAACTGCGGACTTGCCACAGATGATTCTAGACCAGATGGTCCAGCTTCCGCTGGACAGATACGTGACTCTTTGAGCTTTTTAAGATCGTTAGCTGGAATGTCTTGTCGTACTGACGCTAAATATTTGATAAGTTCAACGTGACTCCATTTTGTCCGTCCGGGATCCTCAGTCTCTGTCGAAGGATTGAGCAAGCGTGTAAAAATTGTATCCAGATCCACGGTTTTTCTGACGCCAATGGCAGTGAGAAATTTGTCCTTGATCGAGGAGCACCCCTCAATGGTCGGAAGATCATCAAAAAGCTTGACGCTTTGGAAAAAGGCTTCTGTCGGTTTCCTCATGCCTAATTTAGTTGGCATAACAGTATGGTTCTGAAGCAACAACGTAACAGTTGCTTTCGAACTTTGGCTAAGATTATCCCAGTTCTTTGAAAGCACCGTTAAAATTCGGATTGCAAAATCCGGGGACTTGATCATGTTCTGTCCTTCTGGTCTCGTGGACCTGGTTTCGATGAGGAATCGAAGCCAAGGAACAATCTCAAGTGATGTCCAACCTAGTGCTTGTAACTCGGTCGAATTACAGCTTTTAGTGAAATCATAGGGGAGCGTTGTCGGTGGAACGGGTAAACCAGCCGGGATCTTGTTTGGACTCAAGTAGTTCTGGATACTTCCCAGTGCGATAATACCACCCTGGTCTTCGGCACCTTCACTAACAAGGCCTACTGCAACATCAAGAAGTCTATCCTTACTCGCCGGATCAAGCTCTCCCTGAACAGCCTTCTTTCCGGCCCATTGTATGAAGTTGATGAGCTGATCCTTATCAAGCGGTTTCCCGGACAGTTCCAGCCTGACATCATCCACAGTAATAGGGGATAGCAGGTCAAAATCGGTCAACTTCTGGACGAAGCCAATAGTCTCAAGTTCAGGAGGAATCACCGGGATTCCATCAACAAATTTGGCAAGCTCCTGAGAGCCAATGCGAACCTTACTAGTCGGGAGTACGCCTCGGCTACTATAGACCTCTACAAAGGGATTTTTGTATGATGTCCAGAATGCTTCTTCGATTATTTGCGAGACATGACCGCTCGGTGTGGAGTCCCCGAAGGTGAAGGCATTCAAGGTATGCAATGCCTCGGGCATATATTTGGCGACCTCTTTCGACGTAATTCCAGTACCAGAGGTTTCCGCAGCCCGTTGCAATTTGATTTGCAACTCGACCATCTCGTTTGAGAAGGCAAGTCTTGCCATGATACCGGCGGCCCTTAGCATTTCAATATTCCATGTTCTGACCCATCTTGCATTCAGGTCGATCGCCTCTCGTTCAACGGTAGGGATGACAGATGGAGCTGAGATATGAATCCCTGCACCAGTAGTTTGTGTAGTTGGGAATCCAATGAAGATTCGGCCGCCTTTCTTGCTCGGGAGCACAGATGCAAAAACATCAGTGGCCTTAGAGACAGCCTTAGAGTTCGCAGAACTCTTCGAGGCCTGCGTCTCGTCATAAGAGGACGTCAAAATCGACAGCTTAGCCATCTTGGGCGGAGGCTTTTTAGTAGCTCGCTCTAATTCCGCCGAGAAATTAGCAGAAACGGATGTCTTGATCGCGGCGGTAGTCACTCGGAGAAATATGCTACTCGACGACAATACTGTAATGTCTTCAGATATTGCGTCTTGGGCGGCCTTCTCTTCCCTCGCAGATTTACTAGTCTTTGAAGTAGAGGTGTTCGCGGTGAGCCTGGAAAAGAAGCTCCGCAGGGATGGCATTTCCGAGTTACCAAATCCGTAGGCCTCGCCTTTTGCCGCTGTGGCTACTTGTGGTTTCCACCCGATAGCGCTCATGAAGGAGGCGTCAATCTGTGCGCTTGCACGTTCAACACTGTGCACCTTCATAAGGCGCTCCTTAGTAGTCGTTTCGACATCTCTAGATAGAGCAACCTCGGCGCTAGGGCTAGTCTTCTTTTGTAGGTGTAGGATCTTGTAGTCGTCGATCCAGAATTCAATGTTCTGTAGTGCCACAAATGTCAAACTTGTAGCTAAGAATTGACCAACCGATAGCAGATTTGGCAACATTGTCGTCGTATTTCGGTAATCCAGGACAAAGGCGGTGTCTGGGGTGCGTTGGTCTTCGGGAACTTGAAGTTTCCTCGTGAAGAGAGCGTTGCCCTTCCAGTAGAAGGCCATAGCTTCTGGGCCTGAACTGACGAAGGGCTCTTCACAGTCCGCGAAGACGCTATAGAATCCTACACCGAAAGCACCAATCTTGGTCTCGTCGGGATTTCCCTCTGCGATCCTCTTTAGCCTTCCCCAGTCAGTCTTAGTGAATGGTTGGCCATTGTTTTGTACGACGAGTCGTCGGAGAGTGTGATTCGTGATAATGTGCTTCAGTATTTCGGAACGATCTGTCGTGGTCGGTAGGGGTATCTGAGTCGAAGGGAGGGTCTCCCACTTGATCTTCACGGTTGTGGCTTGAGCGTCGGCGGCGTTTTGAATGAGTTCTCGCAATGTAGTCCATTCGCCCGAATACCTTGCTAGGACTTTGTCAATCAAGGCTCGAGTATCGACAGTAACCGCCTCTTCATCTTCGCCATCCCGCAAGGCCGCAGCCCGGAGCCTTCCATAATCCATTGTTGCGGTGGAGTAGATGATAAGTTAGGGCGATGACATTATGGTCGAAGAATGAAATATGTAAGGAGTTAAAAGTGAGAGACAAGGTTTTTATAAAAACCAAAGAGTTGCGCAGAGAAGTGATGTGTCGAGTGTTCTATCGAGAAGGCATCCAGTCTTACAGTGGCAATTGCTGAGACCGCTGCATGGACCTGTGTCGAAGAATAAAACCAGGATAAGTATCAGCTTCCTGTTTGTAGAATGCACCCGATGATGCTTAGGTAATTTCTAAAACAACCTTGGAAACACCAAGTACATGGAAAGATTAAAATGAAATCTAGCCCTACGAATAGGAAATGAAATGCACGCGCCACGAAATCCAGGAATCTAAGGAACAAAGGCAACAACAAAAGTTGCGTTATGCCCAGGTGTGTGTTATTGTAAAAGTTAAAGAAACGTGAGGATTCGGCTTGATTCGTCTTAGCTTTTGCGGATGATGCATGTCTCGCCCCAGATTTCAGGCACTGTCAAGCCAAAAATACCAGGTACGTATCTACATTGGAGCCTCTAAACTCCACTAACTCCGCACCTTATCATATGGAGCCCAGCTGCCCAGGTCCATACGACAAGCACAGGCAAGCATGGAGTTCCTTGGAGGCTGCAGGTAGGTACGAATTTTGTACCTATCAGCCCCTATGGCACTTTCCAGCTTCCACCTGTCCATGTGCATCCCTCTAAATGCTTCCAAGGTTCCATACACGTAGGTACCTCCTAGGTAGGCAGGTACCAACTTGTGTTTGAAAATTCTTAACTCGGGCAATATCCTTTTCATCAATCAATACCTGGTACCTAGGTAGACTGAGGAATGTGATACATGTAAGCTATTGTGTTCTTGACTTCCGGAAGCCACTCTCCGATCTAATGAGAAAGTCTTGATGTACCTAAGGCTAGGGTCGTCGATTGCATTATTATTCTAATCCCATATGCTGTGCTTTGTCTCCGATGTTGCGGCTAGTCTTTGATAGGCCAGAATTAGAACACAATCAACAACGGATAGCACTTATGGCAAAAATAATGACTTCCAATCAACGATGCCCCCCTGGAGAGCTTCTCCGTCGATGGCGCTCAGGGCTTCTACTTCGTCGTGGTCGTCCATCCCTTGATCTAGGCCTGTAAGAAGGTTCCTTGGCATCTCTTCTTCGCTCGGATCTATCAGGACTTCGAGTGTTGCTACGTGCCCGTCGATGGTGCCTTTGGTGTCTGTGATCATCCCGCTCTAGGCTATAGTCTCTTCGCCTCCGGTGGTCATGTCTGTCGTCTCTATCATCCCTCGATCTGTGTTTAGGATTTTCATCTCTTAATCTTGGTGACCTGTCCCGACGTCTCTCTCTGCTGTGGCTTCTACTCATATGCCGCCTTCGGTGGCGTCTCTCGGAATTGTTGTGCTTCTTTGAAGCCTTGTGACCATTATCAGTTGGCTCTTCCGCATCCTTCGTAGTAGAATCACCACTGTCCCCTAATCCCCTTCCATAGCCTATATCGATGGCATTTGCGCCTGTGGTTTTCCGAGGAGCGACGGGAAGGCCCAATGCACGAGCCAGTGCGTCTTCCTCGGCTTCTTTGATTTGCTTGAGTTCTTCTTTTCGCTCTCTTTCCGCTTTCTCTTGCTCTGTCTCTGTGCCTGATGCTTCGGGTGCATCACCTTTTGCGTACCAGGTAAGGTCTCTACCCTTTGCCCAACGGCCAACGGGGGCTTTCAGGCTGTGGCCAAGGTAATTCTCTCGATGGTTAGAGGTGGCGACATCGTCCCAGTTGAAGTTGACACCGCCGCGCGAGCCTGTTTTGCGAATGCTCGAGACGAGATCCATGGTGATTGAAAGCGGTCGCAGATTAAAGTTCGATATAAAAAAAAATCAACTGCGCCTTATATAGTCGTATGGAAGTCTTTGGTATTTTATTGCACTAGTCTGACGATGGATTTGTGTTGTGAATGAAATGTTGATTGTAGTGAAAGAATGGCTTGCGCAAGGTTACGGGTAACTACAGTGTACGGATCTGTACCTATGTAGGTACACTAATAAAATCCCCGGAAGAGATGTACAATTATGTACGCGCCCCACTGCTAGCCTGAACCTAATCCACTAATCCACTATCGATACTCCACAAGCTTTAGCTATCAAAAGCTATGGCTTGTCACCACTTCTGTTCACGTACTCCCGCGCCTTTCTTTCTATTTCTCATTCGTGAACCGTCAACTTTTCATCAAAATCGGCCATTTGATTTCAGCGACAAAAATGGCCACAATCAACGAGCCTCCCCCGGATGAAATCCAATGGCGTCACCCAAGCGAAGCTCAGCGGATCGGGGGGATCCACTCCAATTCAGTTCTATTCTACTTCGCCGAATCGCCGTTCTTCGACCGCACCTCCAACAATGCCGTGGTCTTCAATCAAGCTTTCTTCAATCCGAATATGGCACACATACTGCATACCCGTGAGGCTTTCGAAGGTCGACTAAAGCAGATGTCGGGGTTAGAGTTCATAGTCGCTCAGGAACCCGCTGAGACGGGTCCTGGCATGGGGACTGGAGTTTGGATCATCAACAAGCAGACACGCCGCAAGCGTGAACCCGAGGACGAGATAATTGTACACGCTGTATACTATGTTGTCGGAGAGAATGTCTACATGGCGCCTACTCTGGCAGATATTCTAAGCTTCAGAATGGTCACTACTCCCCTTCCCTAGTCCGCGAGGTCTCAAATCTAACGTGCTTACACAGGTTACGGTTACGGAGACCTTGGGCAAGTGCTTCGCAACTGCAGATAACGCTCGAACCTGGTCACCATCCGTCGGACATAGCTACAAGTCCGCACCAAGCGCCACGAATGCCAAGGCACAGGTGCTAGAGTCAAAGGCAGCAACACCGATGCCCGAGACACAAGAGACCAAGACTTCCGTGGGATCTAAAAAGCCAGTCCAGTCAGCTGTAGACTCCCGTCTAGCAGAACATTCCTTCATGATCCATATGCAGTATGGCGGGGAATACATGGACGAAAATCCCATCACTGGTAAACCGGGCGAATTCCATCTCTCCTCGACGGGACGAAAGGACAAGCTGCCGAACCTAAGTTTGCCGGCTCTCAACACATCCCTAGGAGGTCCTTCGCTTGCCCAGCCTGACAAGAAGGATCTGAAGGGAGAAAAGACCCCTAAGACGCCAACGGGAATGTCGAAGATTAAGCGCAAGAAGAGCAAAGTTGGTGGAACCCCTACTTCGGCTTAGGAATCCGAAGAGGGCAAAAAGAAAAAAAAGGGAAAAGGCAAAGGGAAGAAAAAGGCCAAAGAAGCCAAGAATTTGTCTAGTCCGGCGTAATGGGTTTGGCGGTTAGCAATGGCGTTTAGGGGACCAGGAAATCGGATTTGATACCCCTTCCATAGGTATGCTACCTATTGTTATTCAATTTGCACTGGATTGATTATTCTGATTATTTCCTTATTCCCCGGGTGATCACTATTTTGTCAATGTTACATCTTGCTTCCTATAAATCCAGGGACGAAGCACCACACCATAATAGCTTCCTTCAGCGCTGATTGAGAGCTGTTCAAATATCTATCTCAGTAATTTATATCAGATAAGCGGCGTATGAGTTATTTTACAAACACTATGTCGAAACATCACCAGATTACGATTTTTCGACAGGCTTACTCCCATAAGCTACTCCCCTCTTCATGAGCGGGCTCTGCTCAGCCTTCTCCCAGTTGTGCAGCATCAACGAATTCACCTCGCTCTGCCGGACCTCGTCTCCACTGCGGGGGCGCATCTCGCTCTCATAAGCACTGATCAGTTCAGCCTGCGACCGGTTTTCTGGGTTCGTTAATTGCTCAACGAGTTTGTAGGCGTCGTTGATAGATTGGTTTAGCCCTTGGCCGCGATCTGGGATGTACCATGTTAGTGACTAAATAGGGGCTAGGGGTAAGGAGGAATTAGGCACTTACGATAAGTCATAGGATGCGCCGCATCGCCCACCAGCGTCACACGGCCGCCATGATTATCCCACCCATGTTCCGGCGGGCTCGGGTCCCAGTTTCCGTTCGTCACATAGTACACCTTGTCATTATTATCCGGAACAAGCTCAAAAGCAGTCCTCAACGGCTCCGCGAAAGCTTTGCTCTTCTCTTTAACCTGGGCCAACCTCTCTTTAATACCCATGCCGGCCTCCGCATCCTGTTCCTCGACGCTGCACGACCACGACACGTAGAACGCGAACTGCCAGTTCTCGGGCCGGTCCTTATCGCTGCCGTCTAGGATCGCGAACATGCCCATCATGTTGTCGGGATGCACAAAGGCGTTGATGATAGGGTGCACTTGCGCGCGCATCGACACCGCCACGTCCGCCGGGAACGAGGACGTTACGAACGTCGCGGCCAGCGGGAGCCGCTTGAGCTTCGCCTTCTCCCCGAGCAGCAGGCCGCGCACGCGGCTCTGGCTGCCGTCCGCGCCGACGACCAGACGCCCCGTCTCCGCGGTGCCGTCCGCGAACCGCGCCGTCACGCCCCGGCCGTCGGCCGCGTACTCCACGCCCTCGAGCTTCTTCCCGAAGTGCACGTCGGGCAGGTCCGCGGCCAGCAGGGCCCGCATGCGCGACCGCAGGATGCGGTGCAGGTTCGGGATGGGCGAGCGCGCTATGATCTTCCCCGTCCGCCCGCTGTACAGCGGGAAGTGCTCGACCTCGCTGATGGGGATGTTGGGGTCGGCCAGAGTCGAGCTCACGCGGCTCCATTTCTCCGGGCCTACTAGCGACGCAAGCAACGGGACAGACCAGTGGAAGGCGATGCCCCAGTCCCGCCCGTTGCGCAGCGAGAGAGCTGGGTCCCGGTCGAAGACTTTGTATGGGATGCCTTTCTAATTTTGGTCTTGTTGGTAAGATGGTTCGGTGTGAAGGAAAAGGGGACTTACTAGGTGAAGACCGTTGGCTATAGCCAGCCCGCTAATCCCTAATAAGCGTACGTTAGCACCGCCCTAATTGTTTGGTAAGTCTTGAAATGGTTTAGAGGTTTCTCCTACCAGCGCCAATGATGAGAACCGGCAGCTCTGCCGATTTACTATCCTCCACCATTGCAATTTAGGAGATAGGTGAGACGACTTATAAATATAAAGAGGAATATATCGTGAACCTGATTATCGAAACTTCTAAGCTTTAGCAGGGAAAGAAACTTGAAAAAGCCGAAGGAGTGCCGTAGACCTACACGCTGTGAAGCTTATGCAGATATAAATATACGACAACCAACATGTTAGTGAGCACCATCGCCAATTCGGATTCGCCGTGGTTTGATGGATTTCAGGGGAGAGCGGGGCTTTCTATTGACGATCTGCCGCCGAGTTGCATTCGTACCCTTGTAATACCTAGACATTACTGTCGATTCGGGAGAGCGAGTCGACCCGAAGTGGAGCGATTTTGACGCTAAGGGATTCATAGCTGACATCCACTTACCAATGACAGATGGGAATATTCTTGTAACTCTTCGCTCTTCGCACCTTTATATCAGTCGCGAGAAGTTGGATAACTTTGTGTTTGAGCTTCTCAGGCCACAGCCAGAATAAAACATAGTATTATTTGCATGTCCGCGCAATTTCGCTTCGCGGATATGACTCAGACGGTGAGCCACGTAGAGCATTGTATGAGATATCCTTGATAATAGTCACCTTTGTATGCTTACATGGTATGATTACTGAACAATCCATATCTTCGATAGATATCGCTAAAGAATATCACCACTTATATAGATGTTATAAAGTCTTCCTAATAGACAACAGAGAATTAGATGATTACTTCGTCGGTGCTCCAGAGGCTGTCGTCAGCGGAACAGATATTCCGACGACTGGAATAACGACGTTCCAAATTCCATATTCCATATCTCCATCTCCAGGTTAAGTAACCTATGAACATATTAGCAACAATATTCTTAAGGTAGAGTGGATATCGCCGCTAAGTTACCAAGAAGGGATATAGCCAGAAGCCTTAAACCATACCTAACTCTAACCCTGCTTCAGAAGGGTGATAAGATCAGAACAGAGATCTACTGCGTGATTCCAAACTCCTCAACACTTAATTATCTCGTCGAATAATTCCACCTCTCTAAAATATGTTGAATATTCAATCCTATTTACATTAAAATATCGCAGTATAGATCAATGAGCTACCAAATAAGCCTCGCCATTCTAATACGCAGCAAATGAAATCAATGGAATCGTCAAGAGACTGATATAAAAGTACGTAACTCGGCACTGTTAATCGTTCATGAAACTTCTTAAGTTAGTAAATATATGAATTCTAGTTAGTGGCTCACATCTGACAGCTTTGCCACGATAGGATAAGAAAGCCAACTCGCGAAACACTCAAAAGTGAGCAATCTTTAAGCATCTCGAGTTTTCAATGTGTTCTGTTCCTATGACCATCTTGAATAGCCCCTGGGAGGCTTCTAGAAGCTTAGGTGAATAATGTACAAGGAATACTTTAGATAATTCATCAACTAAACAAAGTAGTAATGTAGGACACAACCCCGTCGACGCTTATAGCTTCATATTAGAAAGTATCCCCGCCTAAGTCCACAGTTACTTTAGCCCGAGTCTGAAAACTAAGTTGGGCTCATCATGAATTGCACTTTTGGAATCATATGACTCGTTGTTATTCCCCAGCTCTGTCCCTTGAAGCCTTCTATCTGCCTGTCCGAGAGTCCCTTTGCCGCGTCTACCTAAATCACCGGTTGCGCTCTCGAAATTGAAGCACCACAACCTTGGAATAGTTTAGCTACTACAATGCTCATCTCATGACAGGCCATAAGCTTTCTTGCACATGAGTGGGAGCTTATGAGAAAAGGTACAAAGGCTTCCTGCATAATAATGCGTGTCACGTCGCTCTCCGGGCTTTCGAGCAAGCTCAATGCTATCCAACCCTCGCATATAAAGGGGTTCAGAACCGGGGAAATATTCCGCGTTGTGATAGGGCTAATTATAGGTTGTCAAATTGTGTCCCCGATGGAACTACGTGCTAATGAATGACTAGTGAGCTACTGCCATGGTTATTATCTTGTTCTCACCAGAGCATGGCTAGCGAAGGTGGTAACATGCGCAGCGTTTCAACAATCCAAGCACGAAGATACTGACAGCCCATCAACTGTGCGTCGTCTTTAATAACAAGACTGTTTTTAGATGTATCTCTGAAATTCTGATCTGTTTAGTCAACAACCTAGAACACCAATAGTAGCGTGCAAAGTAAAATAAGAGATCGCACATAGTTGTGTCTGGTGGAGTGCCCCTATATTTGGTTCAGTTCTAGAGCTTAGACATGGCTAAGTTACATGGAAGGAAAATGAAGGGCGGTAGGAAGTTGGAACGTACCTGCGGTGATGAAAAGGGCTGCCTCGACCATGAAGTCGCCGTACTCGATTTGATTACGTCCATAATCGTTGTTCTCTTTCGCATGAGTAAAAGTCTCAGTATCTTTGTCTTACGTTGCTCGAGCCAGCCTCATCTTATAGACTAACTTTAGCCTTTCGCACAAAACATAGTAGTTTGATCTTTATCTTTTCCTTTAATGATGTAAAAAGCGATGGAAACATCATAGTACATTCTACGGAAATATAGTCAAATAATAAATATGTTACTGTAACGGTAGTGTTTGGATTTTGGAGCTTCTGGCCGAGTCATGAAAGGGGGCGAAGACGTAACTTAGTAAATCGCTGAACTCCATATTGCGTCTATAATTAAACGATTCCGCTATGCTGTCTAATTATGTAAACATATTGCCGTGATATTTCGCATTCACTGCACTTGAGAATCGTTGAGCGAGGTTGAGATAGGTGCCTATAGCCCTAACTCTAACCCTCGTTTTGTTTCTGATAGGTCGATGTGGAAAGAACCGGACTGATAGCTGCCTACAGATGTGACTCGATGCCAATCAATCAGTATTCGCGAAACTCGTTCCGGTAGGATGGATAGTGTGGCTTGGTCTCCCACTTCCTTAATTTTACCCAAATCATCCAATCTGCAATTAGCATTAGCTGAACCCAGATTGCCGTTGGACAATCGGGCCGGGAGAACGCCATGCCGCTGACCCAGCCACCGTAACGAGATTCTTACTTCTTCCATTATATATGTCATCACTGGGTGTCTGGGTAGCACCAAGTGGCACATCCCTCACGTGGAGAGATCCAAATCCGATCCCCCGGGGAGCTGACCTCCATCTCAGGCCCGTATAACGTTCGTAGCCTATCTGAACATCGTATGCCTCGTACGAGAAAAACCGGTTTCTCTTGGGGGTTTTGAGGCTTATAACCTTATAAAGTACGGCGTATGGCCAGTCGTCCGGCGTTACATGCGACGTGCGTCAGGCATATTTCGACCGGTATAGGCTACGGTTTTTGTTGATTATGTAACGTAGCATCGTAGCAGCAGACCGCACCTGGGCAGTAACACGACGCGACGCCTTCAGCTACAGCCAGGATACCGCCAAACACGGCTGAAAAGAAAATCTCCCATGCGCAACGGGCCTCCGGGTTCGTTTACGAGCAAAGCGTTTCTAGAATTTAAGCTCCGGCTTCAAGTTTTTATACACCGAAAAGAGGACATTTAATTAATTGGGTTACCTCGCGTAGGCTACTCTTGCCGAGATGTGTTCCTGGCGAGCTTCGGTGTCGTTTCAGGTATAATCTTCCCTCGGCAATATGGAAGTGTGTGATGTGAGTCAAGGCAAGACAGCCGTAGTGTAACAACGATAAGGTGAACATCTGTAAAACGGTTAGAGGTCTAATGGTGTCGACCAGCACTGTATACTTGTCTATTAGACTGCAGATCATTGTTTCGGTGACTCGATTCATCAAGTATCGATACTTCTTCATAGAAAGGACGTATGTGCAAGGCCTTGGTCCATTCAATTGTTCATGATGGCTTAGTTGGGATGGGGCAATGCTACTATTTGTCTCATATTATTTTGGTCGCAATGTTAGACTATGTATCAGTTTTCGGTGAGTTGGTGTTACTGGAGAAGGTATTATTATACTGAAATACCTATTTAGGGGAGTAGATAATCCTGGATTACAAGCTCCAGATAGGTAACCAGCCCTTGCCTTCTAGGTCAGTGCAGATGCCAGAGTCATATAAGTTTCAATGGGAAATCGGGGGTTGAGTTATCACGATGCGGACCATGTGGTATAAGATGTAACAACGCTGTTGTGTGAGGAACTCTAACCCTAATAACTGTGTAGTATG
This sequence comes from Jackrogersella minutella, assembly GCA_022578535.1. Taxonomy (NCBI): domain Eukaryota; kingdom Fungi; phylum Ascomycota; class Sordariomycetes; order Xylariales; family Hypoxylaceae; genus Jackrogersella; species Jackrogersella minutella. The sequence continues at coordinate 111,829 of MU388227.1, forward strand.
TACCAAACCACGGAACACATACAGGAACTTTCTTTGTTTACTATGTTTCGGGTGTAATCTTTCCCTTGGATGTACACCTAGGATAGACTGGATCTCAGAGTGACGATGGAGTAGGTACACCCAAAGGTATCCAATGGTCAAATGTTTAGTTCAGGCCCGATGGTTAGGAATTTGAACTCTTGGACATTTAACATTACAATCAGCCTTTTTCATCATGATTTTCACATGTGAATCGATATCATCATTAAGCTCAAATATGTAATATTATTATTTGTTAGAATTCTTAGTATTGGTCCTATGTGTGTAGGACATATATTACCGGTAGGTATGTCATTGGGTTTGGTCCCTGATTCAGGGGTAGGTAATAAGGTTCTTAGTTGAGGTTGTTGAAGTTGCCCCCTTTCTATATCTCGTGATAATACCGACACGCACAAGGACACAGTTCAAATAAAAACAAGGTTATGATCAAGTATTAAATAATGTATTAACAACTTGTTTCTTTACTATCATCAATATGTCCTTCACCGGACATGAAAGCTTGATAGTTAATCGTGCGCAGTAACGACTTATTCGTTAAACAAATCAACTTTTATCAATGGGAACATACATACATACATACATATGCTGATAGCTATTCAATCAAGTCACCGAATCGATTTCTTTATAATGATTGATAATGGTACTCTTTGATCCCATAAAGACGGGCTATTTTAGTAAGTTTAAATATTAAGGGGCATAGAGCAGAACTTGACTAGGGTTACACTCGACCCCTATGTTCAACATATTTCTATGTGATTCCTGACTAGGCGGATTTCTCTAACATTGCCAGTCTATTATTTATAACAATGCATATCGGTCTCGGTTAAACATGTATAACGTTAGGTGACTGATAATCTAGCGTGCTACTCTGTTCTATTCGCAGCATAGTTACTCATTTCGTTGCCCTAATACTCGTGCTCGCTCGCACCTTGCGCTGTATGATGATGATGATGATGATGATTGTGTTTACGTCCGAAGGACGTAGATGCTATCTAATGCTATTTAATAGTTATTTAGTATCTACGAAGCGCGTGACCACGACGCATAGGACGTCCAGAGTACCTTCAGTGAGGGCAGAGCTGGAGTTTCGTTTGACATAATGAAAGACCTCTTTTATCTACACCTGCGGCTAATTTTCCGCCACCCACAACAACCTCAAATAAGTGTGGCGGGGGAAGTGATCCCCCAAGTCGTTGCTCCCCACGAGGTATGCGTAGGGAATCATCCTGTGTTCGACCATTGGGGTGATGCGTTTATCTGTCCCCTTTGGCGAAGGGACTCGCCTCCCGGAGGAACCACTCGAAGTCTCGGAAGCCCTCCTGTCCCAGGAAATGTTTCAGGTGACCCTCTGGGGGTCGTTGGGGGAGTTTACCTTGGACCAGTTCGCATTCTACGAAATGTCCTGGCACGCGCTCAGCGCCACATCGGCACAGCCTGTCTGCGTCGGGGTGGTGAAAGCGTTCGTGGTAGGTTGCGAAGTCCCCGTGCCCCGTTCGCTCAGCGAGTAGTCTATGTAAGACGGGGCGCGAGAGCTGGAGTTCCTTTGGTGTGAGTGCCGTGTCCAGATTCCATCTCCGGTAACGGGTCGGCATGTTCTCTTTCCACCAATTCTCCCAGATGCGCTTACGCTCCCTCTTGTTTATCCTTTTCAGGTACGTGAGGGTGGGTAATTCATCGGGGATATCGGCTTCTTCAGTTTCCTTTGGCCTGCACCTTGCGCTGTAGAAGATTGAATGGTTACACGAATAGTAAGGATAGTAAGTTGGAAATTGTTAGGATCGGTTTCTATTATTGCTATACATATATCCTATAAAACAAAATTGCGGTGTGCTAAACTAAGGTGATATGATAAAGCTCAGGATTTGAACGCGTATACTTCGGTGCCGTTGCTCGAGTATACGATGAAGGCATCCTGTGATGTAACATAGTACAAGCACTGCATGCATGACATTGCATCTGAAACATGCATTGCATATACATTTTTCTTCTTTTCGCCGAACTGCTTCGGGAATGCTTGGTCTTACACCTCGCGGCACGTTCCTGCATGGATACTTGATTGACCACATACATATTTGAAATAATTAGATAGAACGACTTCTTATGTAAACTGCTTACCACAGTCTCACAGAGCCTGCGCCATGCCACGTGGGCCATAAGAAATCAGCAATGACCTTATTGGCGTTCGCTAGTTGCGCATAGCCGGGGCCCTCGTGGTGGCTAGCGAGCGTTACCCCTTCATCTCTTCGCTGTGCTTTGATACCTTTCGGTCGGAATGGCACGTGGGCCGCATGCGACATCCCAGAGATTTGTGTTTCCCAAGGAACTGGAGCTGCAGGTATTATGTCGTGCCTCGGCTACGAGTTCCTAAGAATGGATAGCAACAGCTAGCCCTGAATGTGAAAGCCCCACGTCGGAATCCCGTCATGTAACATAGTGGCTTAACCTGATACAGCTGTGGTCCTACAATGGCGTAGAACTTCGAAGGTCAACACACCTGAGCCGCAAAATAAACAGGACTTGGGAGGCTAAGAGTCTACACTTCGACGAGCTGTCTTCGACATCACTGGCCCCGCATTCGTTGGGGCTGCTATGCGGAAAGAAGAGATTTCTGTTTGCCCCTTAGTAGAGGTCTGGACCCCAATAGCTGTTAGAGACTCCGAAAGACGTGATTTTCGAAAAATGCCTGATTTATCTATTGGAGAAGTCGCGGTTATGCGGAAGAGATTAGATAGAAGATCCTCCCGAATCTATAAACAAGATGACCAACATATTATCAAGCGGGTTGCGGGATGTATGCAATCTAAGCCCTACTCTGATTAGATTCCTAACAACAGCAGCTGAGCAGTCGTGGGGGATGGCATGTATTCCCCGGTTGCCTGATGATTCGAGCATTGATTCCTAACTAGACCGAGTAACCGATAATTCATCAACTCTGGTGCTAGGTTTGGTAGGACGCCCGTTGGAGGCTGAAATTGCATATCTCTATTAGTACGCCTCGACAGCCGAGTACTGTGCCATGCATGATCTGAAGACTCTACCATGCTCCTATGTCGATGTATAACGACTAGTATACGGCGCGATGGGGTCCAAAATCCAATTGAGGTATTATAAGGCGGTTCATTAAGCCTCGCGGTGGCGGGTCGCAACAAGATGAAACAGTTATCTACCGAACTTTGAGGCATTTGGGGGCCGAGTCGACGCGATGAAAGACACAGCTACCTGTTATTATATTAAGTAGATATAATATCCTGATTAATCAGAAGCCTTTAATTGGACACAACGGTACGACTGGATGCTATCCATAGAGTCGCGGATATCCCGGACAGACCGGAGTGGCCTGACTCACAGTCAGTCTGAATTCACTCGAATTCATTGACTCATGATGAATGTCTCCGGATATCTGTTCACTTGCGCAAGCCAATAAATCACCGATGGGTGATCGGAGTATAGAGAAAGAAAGGGACGGATAGACCGTCGCCGCCGAAACGTATAAGACAATGACTGCTTCGATTACCTATACTATATTCTTATCATTGAAGCAAAGCCTCGCTGCTGTCACGCCTGCGGCTTATCTCTTACATAAGGCTATGTTGATGGAGAGTCAGAATGGTAGTACAAATGATAACAGGTGGTTGAAAATTCATAGCCAAGGAACATGGGATGGAGGAAAAAGTGGATGAATCTGCAGGTAAGAAGGTAACATTGAATGTGAAGAGCGTTAAGAGTCATGAATAAAATAAGGAGTTAGGAGGTAATAGGATATTAGGGAAACAATTCAAAAAAAAAAGTGGCTGTACGAATATGATGAACTGAAGAGGTTGCGATTCTTCAATTGGATTAAACGCGAACCTTGAGACTGACTTCTAAATTTTTGATAAGAAAACCTACTGCGTAAGCCAAAGTTTAACCTGATTGGCCACATACATGTCCGGACAAACGACATAGGTACTTCCCATAGGTAAGCAACTATAAATAGGTAGGTGGTCTAATAATTAACCCACTTTCGCTGCTAAATTAGCATCTAACCATAAGCGCTAAAATAGCCCCCATCACTGGGACAATTAGGTACAAGGTTCAAGTCGGAATTTACAAGGTGAATAGGTAGGTAGTTGATGTAGTATTTTGGACCCTCCACCCTCGTGGCATGCTAGGTCGGAAGATCCCCCTGCAAACCCCATCGGATGCACCCTACGAGATTTTCGATTGCAGGTTCCAAGATCAGATTGGTTCTTTGATCTAGCTAATGGTGTGTGGTTTTTCTCCTTTCAGCTGTAGAATAGTTGTTTTGCCGCCAGATCTCAGTTGGCATGCGTCGTGCTACTATTAGATGGATCGTTTGATCTTGTCTCGTTTCGCCAATTGATACGACGCATGATCCAAAAGTCCCGAGCACATATACTAAATATGTACGTACAGTCCTTCCGTACCTGCATCATTAATCATTAGCCCTCTCTTTCCCGGTGCGGTTGAGCGGATACTTGATGGCTACCTGGGCTACAGCTGCTGTGCTTCTTCGTGTACGGATCGGATGTGGGACAGACCTCCGCGGGAGGCTGTTGATAATTTAGGATCGGTCGAATCTTGTCGTTGGACATCGATCTCGGCTGACTCACCGGCGAACGATGACAAACGTCGATTAAATTTATGTGGATAGAAATGCTCAAATCTAATGACCATTATAATTACTAAGGTATTGAAAGAATGTATGTAAAACCGACTAGCATAGAACTAGTAGGCAGAAATACGTACTACAATTCTTTGCAATCGTTGATCAAGATTACAAGTATTCGGTTCTGGCCGAGCTATGATCTTCGCCAATTTCCTATCAGAGTATGGTGAGCCACGTTATACAGATGCATTATGCCTGGAAAGAGAAGGGTCCCTGTTCTCGAATAAATCGGAAACGGCCCGTAAAGAGAGAAAAAAAAGGATGAATGAATAAGTATGATGCGTTTTCACGTCGTAATGAGATATGTATGTAATCCCACATGTTAGGTGTTATTATTTTGGTATGGATTAATTATACATTAGTAGGTGTAGGGTTAATGTTACCTCGTTATTAAGGAGCAGTATGATTACTTAGCTCTAATTGGTCAGAATGAAAGGCGAGAAAAACAAAAAAAAAAACTCAATTGTTATAATTATTCGTGGTTACACCAATCATATCCAGTCCCCTTACTGCGTACATCAGAGTACCTAGGTACCTTAAGAACCCTCTCAGCCCTATGTCCAAAAAGGGAACTAGTCATCTGAGCCGGCCCCCAAAATAGCTTCCATGGAAAGTTCTTTACGCCTTCTAGTGGATGCACTAGCCTATGACACGCACTTGCTGCCTATACATGTACCATAGGTCCATGGATGGCATAATACCAACAGTTTGGTGCTGCAACACAGTGTTCTATATACATATGTTCCTTTTTACAATTCCCATAGAGTGTCACCCTCCCTTTCGGTCAAAGCCTTACGCGAAAGCGCCCTACGTCCAGATTCAGAATATGGAGTTCCACATTTGAACCAAATTTGGCCTTCTTAGTCCCGACAAATCCCACAGCCTTAACGCAGTTAGCTCCCATCACGCTCTCTCGGGACCTTGCTTACCTTACATGGATGGTAAGAACCCTTGAATATACATGGCTACCTGCAGGGGGGAAAACGTGGCTCTAGGTCGTTTCCAGTCTTTGTTTCTGTACGCACCCCCAATGTCTTAGATCTTTACATTCTCGGTATACTTCCTACCAGGCGTGACTGATTTCGAGGCTGAGGACCACAGCCCTGATATCATCGATGCTCATCGTGATCTATGCATACACCAACAGACCCCAGGCTGGGTCAGCTCGAGCTAGGGAACTACCCGAGCGGGCCACTTAGTTCATCCATACGGGCTGACCCTGTATATCTCCCGGGAGATGAGATGGATACTATATAAACCTTTGCTTCCCTCGACCTTCAAGCATAACTCCTCATCAACAACACAGAAACAACAAGACAAGACATCTGAACACTAGATCCTATCATATACATACCTTACAAACATCTAATCCTTCCAACGACTCATATAAGTATCACTTCTTCCCTGTATAACAGCTTCGTCGTCACCATTTCAACTTTCAATCTTATATCCAACATACAATCACCGATCATCACAATGGGTGCCATCGCTTTCGCTACTCCTCTCCAGATGGCCAGCTTCGGCCGAAGTGGATACAACAAGGACGGTGACAACGAAGACAACAAGCGCAGCTTCGGACGCAGTGGCTACAACAAGGACGACTCCGACGACGACAATAAGAGCTTTGGCCGCAGCGGCTACAACAAAGACGGCGACGATGAGGACAGCCGAATAATGGCCAGCTTCGGCCGGTCTGGCTACAACTAAAGAGGTCAACCTTCTCAATGGCGATGGAAAAAAACCTTCTAGACTAGTTGGGTCTCTTGTCGCTCGCGCGGATACAGACCAACTATAATCTTTCTCGCCTCCATCTTTTCTTGTTATAACAAAACTCGGCCAAAACTTAGACGGCCATGTATCATTCATGTACCACCACGCTCGACGCGATTTTCCTTTTTATGTTTGCATGGAAACGGCGCCCAACGACCAACCAGCATTTAGACGGTTGTACTATTACGGATACACGATAAAATTATATCATAGACTATAGAATGCGTCAGCGCAAGCTTGTAACACTACGAAGCATATGAGATCGGGTATAGATGGCAGGGAAAAGCATATTTTGGGAGGGCGTCTGGGAGCATATTGGCAGCATATAGGTGGATAACTTCTTCCTTGTACATTGTGTTATTATCTATTTGGAATCCAGATCATTTTCCTACGCAGAACCTGTCTTGAATTAGTTCGAGACACTAATGCAGTGATGGTGCCGGCACTTACTTCTCGAATATCACGCCAAGAATCTCCTCCACATCGCCCGCCTCTCCACGCCCAGTGATTCGCCCTAGGAAATTCGCGGCGTAACGAAGATGCTCAGCTGCCATGGTGATATCGACGTCTTCCGTGAGATCGGTATCCCCCACGCTCTCGAGGTAGCTCTCAAGATGCGCTCGGCACTTCACGAGAAGTTGCCTCTGGCGCTCAGTGACGCCATGCAGGTCTTGCAAGGTGGCGGGAAGCGATGTCATACTGGCGAATGATGATACCAACAGGTCGGTAATCCCCCGTATTCCGCCGGGGTCGATCTGGTCAGAACTTAGATCTTGCGCCTCCTTACAAGAAATGAGCATTGGCCGCACTGCCTCAAGCCCTTCGACCTTGCTGAGCACCTCTTCCGTAAATCGTCGAACGAGAATTCGTAGCTCATCTTCAGAAACAGCATCTCGCTTATTGACAACCACAAGCCGCTGTTTGCAGTCCGACGCTAGCTTCAGGGTCTCTAGATCGAAGCGGATATGGGGGTTGCCAATAGTATCCGCTTCAATTGAGGCGAGTACGATGATTACATCAGATTGGGTGGCTTTGACCCTCGCCCGGCGGATACCCTCTTCCTCAATGGCCCCTATCTTGGCCTCGGATCCTCTAGGACCCGTACAATCCTTTCCGGCACTTCTGAACCCGGCGGTATCCGCAAATGTGCACAAATATCCGCGAATGTCGAGATTGGCTTCGATGATATCCCGAGTGGTTCCAGACTCCCCTGACACGATCGACGCTTCTTTGCCGACTACCAGGTTCATGAAGGAGCTCTTGCCCACATTTGGCGGTCCTACGAGGGCAATCTTGATTCCATTTCGTAGGAGTTCGCTGCGCTCGCTTGCGCCCTCGTGGACGTGTATACTTCGAAGGATCTCTTCTACCTGCTTCGTTACATTTCCGACAAGTGAGCTGGGCGACTCATCAAAATGCTGATCTTCCGAGAAGTCGATGAGAGCTTCCATTTCTGCTCGAGCTTGCAAGAGCTGCTGACGCCAATCCTCGTACGTCCGACCCAGAGAGCCACTGCTGCCACGGACCGCAGCACGTCGCTGTTGCTCTGTCTCTGCCGCGAGGGTCTCGCTCAGAGCTTCTACCTGGGCCAAGTCGAGGCGATCATTGAGAAAAGCACGCTTCGTGAATTCTCCAGGCTCGGCGTAACGGATAGGCCCTTCGGCGGCGCATTTGGGAATTGCTGATAGAACGGCTTTCACGGTTGCGCTGCCCCCGTGAACATGCAATTCCAGCACGTCGTCGCCAGTGACTGTTTTTGGATTTGAAAAGAAAAGCACCAATGCTTCTGAATCAAGTATCTCCGACCCCCTCGAGTCCGGATGATACAATGTCCTTATAGTGGCGTAACGAGGTCTCATGGCGGGTTTTCCTGGACAAAACCCATGGTAGATCTTTTATATCTATTAGTGATGCTCATCCATTGGAAACGAACAACTCATACATTTTTACTTGATGGACCGGAAATCCGAATTACCGCAATGCCAGCTTTGCCTTCGGCTGTTGATAAGGCATATATTGTATCATCACGCCGCTGGAGAGGAGATTCACGAGGAAAGACGCCTCCATGATCGCTGAACTGACGATTGCCAGATTTTATAGAACCCCCCGAAGATACGAGAGATTGACGAATTAGATGAACTGGCGTGGGCTGTATAGTGTATTCCAAGGGTTGGGGCCACCTCAAACGGGTGAATATGCACCTTCTGGCAACGCGATACATGGACTATACTCCTCCCCAACACTCCTATGAGGAGTTTGGATTATATGGCGAAAACCATAGAAGAATGAAGTAATTAGGGAATTGGATTCAACATTAAGGATATGAAATTCTCATAGATACATCGTCTCATAATGCTACGGATGTAATTTGTATCTCAAGTTGATATTGGTGATGGATAAGGTTAAAGATGAGAGAGCACAGGTACCTAGGAACCTAGTGTATTGTGCGAACATTGCGCGCTCTCTAATTGGTCGAGGACAGCTGGAACTAGCCGGTTTTTGGTGACCGCTTTGGATAGCCCCACCTGATCTCCCGCAACGGCAGAATTTTTTTGAAAAAGTTTCCAACGTTTCCAAAGTTTCCCAAAAGCCTGATAAGAATTTTTAGACCAAAATAAAAGTCTTAAGATCGTTCCTCGCTGCTTCACCATACAAACATCACCATATTAACAGACCTCACTTTCGCCCAACGAGCTATATTGCTCGAATATTCGAGCGCAATGTCGGACGAGATTATTTGGCAGGTTATCGACAAGCAGTTTTGCAGTTTTAAACTAAAGTGAATACTATCAAATTCCTTGTTTCCTACTACAAGTACTAACATTCTTATCAGAACTACGAAGGAGAAGAATTTCTGTCGAAATGAGTAAGAAAGCAATTCGAAACACTATGCCATGCAAAGATGCTGATCTCCATGTAGATATAATGTCACAGGTCTTTGCAATAGGCAATCATGCCCTCTCGCCAACTCTCGATATGCCACCGTCCGAGCGCATCCTACGAAAGGCACCTTGTATTTATATATGAAGACAATTGTCAGTACCTTACTGTTCCTCCCCTTTGCTTACCTGTATTAACCAGATACAGGAGAGAGCACATATGCCATCGAAACTATGGCAGAAAATCAAGTTGTCGCAGAACTACGCAACCGCTCTGAAGCAGATCGATGAACAGCTTATCTACTGGCCCAAATTCCTAGTCCACAAAGCGAAACAGCGAGTTACCAGGCTCACGCAGGTCGCGATACGGATGCGAAGGCTAGCTAAGGAAGAGGCACGGCTAGGCGAGAAGCTCGTACCTAAGATGGCACCTAAGATCAGACGACGAGAAGAGACCAGAGAACGCAAGGCCGAGGCCGCTGCCAAATTAGAACGCACGATCGAGCGTGAGCTTATGCAGAGACTGCGTGAGGGTGCGTATGGCGACCAACCGCTCAACGTTAGCGAAACGATCTGGAAGAAGGTGCTCAATGCCATGGAGCGCGAAGGCGAGGGTATGAGAGATGAGGATCTCGATAAAGGCATAGAAGATGAAGAAGAGGAGGAAGATGAGGAAGAAAATGAATATGAGTACGAGCAAGAAGAGGATGACATCCCCGATGGAGCCATTGAATACGTCAGCGATTTTGACGAGAGTGAAGATGGCCTAGATGATATTGAAGATTGGCTAGGAAGCGATGAATCTGAAAAGGGGGAGGACAGTGAAGACAGCGAGGAGGAACCAACGAAGAAAGCAGTTGGCGAGAAGAGAAAGAGAGCACGTGTTATTCGTGCGAAGCCAAAGAAGGCGGCCCGACGTGGAAAGGAGATTGAACATGAACACGAATTCGAGCGACATAGTCATAGTGAGCTTGCTTTCTAGAAGGTATGGAATGGCTATGTGGAACTCAAGCATCCAACATTGTCTCGTTACATACAAAACTCTTGATACCCTATTTACCTTATTTTGATAATTGGCTCTATCGTATGAACATAGATTCATAGAATCGCAACAAGCAAGATTGCGCGCACATGGTTTTCGCGTAAGGTTTCTCTGAATCAAATGTGTCAAAGTCCAAGTGATTGGTTATTTCTCAATCTGTGGTTGTACATCTTATTTGTCAATTCGTGGTGTTCGATCTGGTATGGACAACTTACTATTGGCTTTTTGGTTGCATTCAGGGGAGATGACTTGCAAATTTGGCGGGGCACCATCCACTATATGCACCGCTGCAACATGGTTTACCGCATTTATCCACCTGTCTGGCATTGATGTTTATTATGTTAATCAATCATTATGACCGAACCAAGCCCTTAACCAAACCCTTTATTTTGAAACAAGTTCCCTTCCAACCCTCAACTCAACATCTGCACCCTTTTTTCTTTCTTTTCTCTCTCTCTATAACCCTGCCATTCGCGCGAAGACTTTATCAAGTCTGTCTAGACAATCTACTTTTTATTTCACAATAAACTTCTTTTCCCTCCCTTGAAAATATAATCCATACTTGACTTAGACAACTTTTTAATTCCGATTAAACTCTCCCTACCCAAACAAAGCACCTCGCACAAACGCGCCGCCTCGGACGCATCTAACCGATAATCTAAAGTTGCCCAAGCTCCCTAAGCTGGTTCCTTCGGGATCACACGACAGTCATGTCGGGTTGGTATAGCAACATTGTCGGTGCGACGACGTCGAAAATCTCCAATCTCCAACGAACGTTCCTGAGCAGCGAAGCCGACGGTGATACCGAAGACGACACCCACGTCTGCAGAGTCCTCCGGTCCTACTACATGGAGAAGGGCCAGCCGTTCCCCGGCTGGCTGCCCCCCGACCCGAAAGCGCCTCCCCCGGTCGCCGCCGTATACTCGCAGCCGTCGCAGGTCGGGTCGAGATACGGCGGTCTCGCCCAGCAGCCGCAGGGCGGCGGCCTAAGCTCGCTCTGGGACAACAACCCCGTGTCGCAGCCGCAGGACGCGCAGAGTCTACGGAGAGGCAGAGGCGCGCCGCCTGGCGCGCGGAATAACGACCCCAGGAGCAACATGCTCCGCAACTCCGACCCCATGGGCCCCGGACGCGAGGACGTGCCCGTAAGACCACTGCCTAGCCAAAGAGCTGGGAGCTATCAGACCCCGGGCGGCATTGGGAGGGATACCGGGACGGCGCCACCGGCATCTGGCGGCACCGCACAGGATAGGCTGAAGCAGCGACTCTTCGGCGGCTCGAGGACAGCAAGTCCCGCAGGGAACGGACCTTTCAAGCCCCCTCCGCAGAATAACTCTAGGGGCGGTGGAGACTACGAGGAGAGATTTGCGCCAGGAGGAATGTACGATGGACCTGGAGGTAGGAATGACAAGCCTTCCATGGCAGCTAATCCCCCTCCCGGGCGAACAACGAGGCTAACTACGTAGGAACAGGAAGCGGGGGCAGACCAGGAGGCAGACGACCGGGAGGGTTACCTAGCGGTCCTCGGATGAGATGATACCTCCAATGCAGTAGAGTTGCATGGGGCTGCGAAATAATTCCATTTGGTTGAGTGTTTGTGGGGTTTGGCTACCTACCACAGCTTTTCAGACGTTGGAATCAGGAATCGCGGAGAGGCGAAGTGAGGCCATATCGGGGGGCTAAGATTGCAGCGGTGGATGCGTGGATCTAGGCATCTTCGCGATGTTCTACTACCTATTACGAACGACTGCGCCCCCCTTATTTTTTCTTCTTCGGCCCGCATCGATATTACTCTCCCGCCCCCGTCTAGCATACGAAGAGCCAGCGCACACACGACCGCGACTCTTTTGTCACGAGTACAGCACAGTAGAGAAAGGGAGGGGAAAGGGGAATGGAAATTAAATTAGCCACATTGGTTGTTGGCTACGGAGAACCACATCGCTGGGAAGAAGAAGATAACGGGGCGGAAAGCATTGGATCATGGAACGTTACGATTCTTGCCTCTTGCGTACATATTGTACTATACACTCCCATAGGTGTGTTAGGTGATTAAAGATTAAAGGGACATAATACTGTTGCCTATTTCTGTATTGCGTGTTTCGATACGTAGGCCTGGCCTCCGCCAACTTCATTCGTGTACGCATCCCTGTGTCGTGTCTAACTTTGTCAACATAAATACAGTGCATCTTGTATAGGTGCTTTGATAAATATAGGAAGTTGATTCCTGTTCGTTGCGAAATGCACAAGTTGGTGGTTCCATTCGTATGTACGAACGATACGGCAATAACCAATATCACGAGCTTAATTGGTCGCATCTAATCCTTGGAGGAACTGGTTGTTGGCCCCCAAAATGGAGTGATGGAATGCGGATGACGACTGGGCAATTGGTGGAGGCTACAGAAGTACCTCTTAACGCTGTAAGTACCCGGACCAGGCGGACCTACCCTGGACCGGAATGTTAGCTCCTTTCTAGCGGTCATTCCTGGGCATCGAAGTCTCCAGGGCTGGCTAGATCTTAGCACGGAAACAGTGGGTTCTGAGGCGCGTGGCGGGGCACAATCAGACGGCAACTGCTGTCCACCATTCAACATCAACCCCCAAAAGTTTCGAACACCAGCAACTACGTTTTAGCTCTCACATGTTCTTTTTACAAATTTAGCTTCAAGGTGATTCCAAAACACGGATTTACAACAATCAGGGGTTTGGATCCAGCTAACTCGAGATCGTCTTCTCGCCAACTTACAACATCCAACTCATCCGGGCTGGATAACACCACACCCCGCCATGACATCAGCTCCCCCACCGGGTAGAGCCAGTTCGCCAACAGGCAGCTTCTACGCTATGAGCGACGACGAAGAGGGCGAGTATGATACCATCACCCATACCGAAACAGGGAAAGGGGTAAAGCTCTTGCATTCCAAGAGCAAAGTCTATATCCATCCGACGCCGTCGGCGAAGGATAATATCGCAGGCTACGTAGCGCTGTTACAACAGAAGGGACCGCACGGTGAACGACCTGGATCATCCTCCTCCGCAACCTCAACCTCCCCAGCTTCTTCAGATCTCCTACTCGCTTGGCTACCTGAATCTTCTCTTGGCGAGGCTGCGGACATCTACGTCAAGGTAGATTTGACCGATGCCGAATCCCCGCCAAAGCAGACCTACCTCGTACCACCACCTCCCACCGTCACCACCCACAAAGGATCGATCGGACACTACGCCTTCGCCATACCAATAAGCGCCATTTACTCACTACTTGTGCGCCCACCGAGCTTGGGATGGTGGTTCGGATCTATAGTTATCAACACGAGGGCCGGGGACAGCTTCCCGGCTTTATTCTTTCACGACAGTGAATGCCAGTCAACTATACTCCAGAAGAAGAAGCGAGCTAGGGATACCTTTGACCCATTTGGCGAACATGGACAGATGTTCTGGGGAGGCGATGAAGTCCTCCGTTGGCTGAAACGCTACATCCGGATCGAGCGGAGCGGAGCTGAACCGAACATCTACTTGGTAGAGCCCAGCAAAGAGGATAGTGAAGCCTTTGGTGGGAAGTTGACGTCCAGCACGCCTTCATCCATTGGTCGACGAGATAGTTCTCAGGGGTTATCTATGCGCCGTGCTGCTGCAAGCTCGGCGGCAGGTTCTAGTGCCCAGAACGATGCTAGCATGGACTCCATTACGAAGTTCGTGAAGGAGACCGGGTGGAATATCTTGGAGACGTTCAGCAAAGTCACCACGTTTACGCGCAGAACCGCGCAGGAAATAATTGACAACCCAAAGGTGCCTCCTCAAGTGAAGAGGCTGATGGGGACCCCTGAAGTTCAGACGTTACAAGATGAATTTCCCAGCGCTAGGATATACCTGGCCCGGTGGGCCATGGGCATGGCTGAACAGAGCGAAAGGGATCGAAACCAGAGGATTTGGACAGCCCGCGATGTTATGGAACGGGAAGATACCGACGTTGGGGAGTTCGAATTACTGGAAACGAGCAACTCGTCTCTAGAAGAACGAAGAAAGACTGTGACCCTGAAAGAGTGGGACGCTTTCTTTGATCCCAGAACTGGACGTCTAGCAGTTACCATTGATGAAGTCAAAGAGCGGATTTTCCATGGTGGGCTTGATCCAGAAGATGGAGTCCGCAAGGAAGCCTGGTTATTTCTACTTGGTGTGTACGATTGGTATAGCACGAGTGAGGAACGAAAAGCGCAAATCGCATCTCTGAGGGACGAGTATGTGAAGCTGAAGGCCGCATGGTGGGAGAGGCTAGTGGACCTTGGTGGCGAAGGTGACGAAGGTGAATGGTGGCGAGAGCAGAGATGCAGGATCGGTAAGCATCGCCATCTAAATGAACGATATCATTATACTAACCCCTGAATGTAGAGAAGGATGTTCACCGAACTGACCGCACAGTCCCAATATTCGCCGGGGAGGATCTTCCTCATCCGGATCCGGACTCCCCCTTTGCTGAATCTGGGACAAATGTCCATATGGAGCAGATGAAGGATATGCTACTCACTTACAACGAGTACAACAAAGATCTTGGCTATGTTCAGGGAATGTCCGACTTGCTTGCACCGATATATGCTGTTATGCAAGACGATGCGATCGCCTTCTGGGGGTTCCAGAAATTCATGGATCGTATGGAGCGAAATTTCCTGCGGGATCAGTCCGGCATGCGAAACCAGCTTCTTACTCTTGACCATTTGGTTCAGTTCATGGATCCGAAGCTCTACGCCCATCTCCAGTCTGCCGATAGCACCAACTTCTTTTTCTTCTACCGCATGCTACTAGTCTGGTACAAGCGCGAGTTTAAGTGGATGGACGTCTTGCACCTATGGGAGGTGTTGTGGACGGACTACCTGAGCAGCAGCTTTCACTTGTTCATCGCTCTGGCTATTTTGGAGAAGCATCGTGACGTAATCATGATACATCTCAAACATTTCGACGAGGTTCTTAAATATGGTAAGTTTTCTGACACATCCCGCTAAATCTTTGGTTTCTAACCACTACTTGATAGTCAACGAACTGTCCAACACAATTGATCTTGAGACTACATTGATCCAAGCGGAGGCCCTGTTCCGCCGCTTCAGCCGACTGATAGAGGCTATTGACAAGAAGCAGAACTTCCCGGCGCCGAGGGTTCGGAAGGACACCCCGTCGCCGAAGCCTAAGTCTGCTTCTGGGTCATCAAGGCCGTCTCCACAGTCAGGGTCTAGTAACGGAAAGGCTCCGGAGGAACAGCCGGAGAAGACGATAACGCCTGAACTGAGGAAGCTGTTAAGCAGGACCATAGAGGTTGTGCCACATAAGATTGTCCACAAGAAAAGTGATGGCATCACCGCCGATGCTACTTAGGAGGTAGTATATTAGGCGGAGGTGAAAAGCGTGCTTGAAGCTGTATGTATTATTTATTATATCTCGGGGGAAATATGGATTAGGGTGGATGCATATTACGGCGAACGACGCTTAGGTTTTAAAGGTTGTGGCGTTGGGGTTATGTAGTATCACAATATAAAAAGGGCGACGAGTCGTCAACGCTGCCTTTTAGATCCTTGATTCTTCCGATAACAAGTCTTGTGACGAGGTTGAAATGACCGCACAGGATTCACACGAGCATTAGCATTTCGTAACCAATCCGCTGATTTAAAAGAGACAATGTGATACTCGGGATGATTTCGACGATGCTCCGTAATATGACAACCTATGCCAACCCAGTAGTAGTAACCCTTGCCTCCGTCCCGTTGAATTCGCATAGCACGCGCACATATATTACAACAACGCAAACTGCCCGTTCGTCCTTCTCTTGTCCTCTCTCACACGCGCCCCGGGTATTCCGTCGTCCTCGTCCCGATAGATCAACAACGCATTAGAACTCCTGCTCCTCCTGGAAGAACATGCCGAACGAGACGATCGTCCCGTAGATCAACAATCCTCCGATGATGCTCATAACCATGGCCGGGATGCCGATGAGGGCCGAGTGCGCTAGGACGGCGGGGAGAGCTAAATTGTTGGGAGTTAGTATCTGATCGTGTCTAGGCAGTGATTACAGTACGCCACGTAATGCGCTCATCCACCGCCGAACAACCGGGAGATAGCAAGAACGGATATGACGAGGAGGTGGCCTTACCAATCCCCATGACAACCATGAAACCAGTGCAGAAGCGGCCGAGGTCGAGCACGCCGTTGCCGGTGCTCTCGACGAAGTCGTCGGGGTTGGCGCAGCGCGTGGCGATCCAGTTGGGCACGGGCGCCAGCACGTAGGTGCCGACGACGAGGAGCGGGTAGTACACCTTGTACAGCGCGCACGAGAGGATCACCAGCAGGAACCCTATCGCCAGCACGAACGACAGCGCGATGATGGTCTTGAGCCCCGCGGCCGGCATCGTGGGAGAGGCTAGCTTGCTTTTAACGCGCGGCGGGCTCGGGGGGTTTTCGGTGGGTTTTTTGGGGGGGGAGGGTAAGGGGGAGAGGTCTTCCTGAGTTGCTTTCGTACGCCGATTTATGGATCTCGGGTATCGAGTGTTGTCGTTCGGGACAAAGGGAAGGAAAAAAAAGGGCTCGCCGTGAAATCGCTAAAACGTACGGAAGGGAACGGTTTGGTTTGGTTTTTGTTGGGGTCTCGTTGGTGGTGTTACTACAGAAATGTTGTCGTCAGACTCAGCCTTGGCCGCCGGCTAGGTTTCCGAAACTTTGGGGTCCGGGAGCTTGAGCCACAGTTGTCTTTGACATTGACTTGTGGCTGGTGATAGGTATTAGATTCTTAGCTATGTACTACGTATCTTGTAGGAGGTATCTACCCCTGCAGTGGGTGGGGCTATCTAAGCCGAGCTAATCCTAAATGAGAGGTGCGACGAAGCTCTTGAGCTGCCTTGCGGGTTGGGGTTGCTTCAGTTCCATCCATGCTGCTAACCAAATATTAATTGCAGCTCCAGTCAAGTCCAGCCTTGCGTCTCCTCCAGCTAACCTGATTCCCATATATCCAACCTGCGAATACCCTCCCAAAACGTCACACGTCCACGCCACACAAATCTACTTCATACCCACGAATACTAAAAAGTCCATAAGCTTCACATACTGGCATAATGTTCAGAAACAACTACGATAACGATTCTGTCACATTGTAAGCTCCGAACTACCAAACAACCAACCCTTATTAAACGGTACATAAATCTAACCTTGTCCTAGCTCCCCGCAAGGGAGAATATTCCAGGTCGAATATGCCGCCGAGGCCGTGAAGCAGGGTTCAGTAGTGGTGGGCCTGACCAGCAAGACGCACGCAGTTCTAGTCGCTATCAAGGTACGGATAATACGAAAATGACCTATTTCAACATCAAACTATGAGCTACAGGAGCTGACCGTTGTTTTTTGGGGGATATCATAGCGAAACGCAGAAGAACTATCGTCCTACCAAAAGAAACTCTTCGCCGTGGACGAGCACGTCGGCCTGGCCATCGCGGGCCTAACATCCGACGCGCGCGTGCTGTCCAACTTCATGAAGCAGCAGTGCCTATCGCAGCGGCTGACATACGACCGGGCCATGCCGCTGGAGACGCTGGTCTCGCTCATCGGCGACAAGGCGCAGCTGAACACGCAGCACTACGGCAAGCGGCCCTACGGCGTGGGGCTGCTGGTGGCCGGCGTGGACGAGACGGGCCCGCACCTGTTCGAGTTCCAGCCCAGCGGCATGACGCAGGAGATGCTGGCCTGCGCCATCGGCGCGCGCTCCCAGATGGCCCGGACCTACCTCGAGAAGAACCTGGACAAGTTCCCCGACTGCGGCCGCGAAGAGCTCGTGCGCCACGGCCTCAAGGCCCTCAAGGAGACCCTGGTCCAGGACCGCGAGCTCACCGTCGAGAACACGAGCGTCGGCGTCGTCGGCTTCAAGGAGCCCGGCAAGAAGGCCCTCGAGTTCTTCAAGGTCCACGACGGCGCCGACGTCAAGGACTGGATTAACAGCGTCGCGGACGACAACGAGGGCGGCGGCGAGGCCGCGGAGGGCGAGGGCATGCAGGTGGATGATGAGTAAAAACGAAGTTTAAGATTTTCGCTTCTACGGTAAAAGAAATAACAAGATACTTGCATTTCACTCGGGCGTAAGGACTCGGTAGGTGCGCCTGTCGCGGCGCCATCTAGATGTATCAATAGACGACAATAAATCACGAAACAAATCGGAAAAATTGTGGCCTTGGTATCTTTAGCTTGAGCTGGTTAGATATAGACGTGACTAAATGCTATATTTCATCTTCCTCATCGTCAAAGTCATCCTCCCGGCCCATCTCGTACAGAATCCGGCCCCCCTCACCAGCGCCGATCTCCGTCTGGGCGTCGAAGTACGGTAATACTATGCCCTCCCTGTCTCTCCTCTGCTTCTCCGTCAGCCCCAGGTTAAACGTAGTCTCCATCTCCTCGTCGCCCGCGCCAGCCTCGCCCGGGTCCCTGAACGCCGGGTGGTCGGACAGGAGGTACAGCCGCGAAGCCTCGAGCTTGCCCTTGGCGCTCGGCACCTTGGCGGCCCGCGGCACGAGCACGAAAGTCTCGGCGACGGCCCGGCCGCTGCGCCTGCGCATCTCCATCTCCAGCACGAAGCCCCCGTCCTCCGCCCTCTCGCTCCCGCCGCCGCCGCCGCACAGCCCCACAAGCACGCCCTCCCGCCCCTCCGCCAGCCCCCACTCCGGCTCCGGCAGGCTCCGGTCCCGCGCCCGCCGCCGCGCCACGGCCTGCCGCAGGCTCCCGACGCGCAGGACGGCCGTGGCCAGGTGCGAGAGGGTGGCCAGCGGGTGCGGCTCGTACTCGTTGCTCGCGCGCGGCAGGATGAGCGGCACGTCGGCGTGGTACACGCCCACGAGGGAGACGGCGGGCGTGACGAGGCTGCTGAGCAGGAGGGGCAGGGTGCTGGGGAAGGTCTGGGAGAGCGGGTTCAGGGCGTCGATCACTACGAGGACTTCTGGTTTTTCGGGTCAGTCTACTTCGTGGTATTGTCGGGCTGGGGGGCGGAAAAGTGAACTAGGTGCGGTGGTCCTTACTGTATGCCTGCCCGGCTGCCCCCGATGGGTAGTGGGAGGTTATCTCGGCCCGCAGAGCCTCGGGGGACTTGCCCCGGGCTTTGATGAATACGTCGACATCTGTGGGCTTCTTGAGGGTGGCGAAGGAGATGAAGAGGACTTTGCTCTTGGATATCTACATTATTGTCAATGTATGTTCATTTATCTTGAGGATGGCATAAGATAAGATGAAAGAAAATGAGAATCGAAGTGAGATGAGTCGCAGATTAGATGACTACCGACCTTGGCTCTGCTTAGAAATTCGCGAATCAAGGGTTTGGCGCTCTGCTCGAGGTTGTCGAGCACCAGTGTTAACGGGCTAGCACTATCCCGAAGATTGAGTAATTTCTGTAGCAATAGGATTGCATGCGATCTGGCATGCGACTGCCCCGATGACGGCATATTTTTGTTCTATTTGTGTATATGTCGATGATACGATACAGGATTACTTCCCAACACTGTTCAACACTAGAATAGTCGCAACTATCTTATAAAGGTCTTATACAAGAGAAGGAATCATCTAAGATCATGCAGGTACTATGGATCAAGTATCTTGAATGCCGAAACCCTTGTGCCACCCTACAAGCCTTTTCAGTTCGATACCTAGTAAACCGGGGTACTAGGGCAAGAATTAGCGCTCCCCGCAGCCCTAATTGCGGAATTTAATAGGCGCCTTGTAGCGACTCCGCAACCCTACAGCAAGTGAGATCGGCTCCCCTAGCAGATCTACGGTTACATACCCCCAAATTCCAATCCTCAACCTCTCTTCTTCTTTTTTTCGTCCCTTCCTAACCCAACGATTCTCGTCTGACCTTCGATATCACCTAATATATTTGAGATCACGCAAGACCCTCATGCAATGCTACAAAACACTGTGTTAGCGTTATTTTCTCTTCTCATGCCAAATAGACTAGTATTATATTAAACTGTTGATATGAAGCGAAAAAAGTATGGCAATGATCATCAAGCTAGAGTCTCCGTTACGGCTACAACGTTCCGGTATTCCTAACATGAGGTGACTTATTATGCTCGCTATGGCCTTCCTATACCTAGGTAAGAATGCCGCGCGGTCCTGCTCCTGGATCGGTAGCTTTATTCTACGACTTGGTTTCTTCTCTCTAGTTCAGTATGTTTTACCACCCTACATATCCTTACTTGTTCATAGCATTGGGTAAATGAGGCACTATATATAAATAGTCTTACTTCGTCTCTGGTAATGTTCTTAACCCGTTTGGCCTTGATTACGAGTCGATATTCACCTACATTTGCACCCATGGCCAGGTTCGTCTTGCAAACATTAGTGCGCAGCCTGTCCCTTGTGCTTGGGGTTGCTGTCCCTGTTGACCACTTATCAGAAACCCGAGGCTTTGTCGCTGAAGCCGGTCTGGTTGTCACGGACAATTACTCTGCACTCACGAGGATCCAACGGCAGCCGGGCGTGTCACGGAGTTTCGATGCTCTTCGGCAGAATAGGAGAAAAGGGGCCGGTATAAACGATCTTATCAACGACTCGAACAACCCGGAAGATGTCGACAGTTTAAGAGCCGAGTTACACCAGGTTGAATATATAATGCAAGTGGGTATCGGAGCCGAGAAATATTACATGATCCCGGATACCGGCAGCAGCGATACTTGGATTATTTCGGATAGGTTCAAGTGTCTAGACACCTATTACGGGCAGGATATGCCACAAGAAGATTGTGGCTTTGGTCCCTTATTCAAGGGAGACTTTCCTGACGGAAAGATCAATGATCAAAATCTCAATATTTCGTACTTGAGCGGTGACTATTTGAATGGCCATATGGGGTTTGCTAAGTATGTATCAACGTCTCACTTAATATGGGTTCGTTTTAGGCTCACAATATCTCAAGCATAACCGTAGCCAATGTCACTATTCCGAAGCAACAACTCGCCCTTGTGAATGTAGCCGCGTTCGGAGGCAATGGAGTGTCGAGCGGTCTTCTCGGCCTTGGGTTGAAAGGTCTCACAACGGCCTTCACAGGCAACGATCCACATAACGACAGCATAGACAATCTAGTCAACTACTCTCCTCTCGTCGAGACAATGAGCACAAGTGAAGTAGCAGATCCTATCTTCAGTTTTGCCATGTCACGGGAAGAGAACCTATCATTCATTGCCTTCGGAGGTGTGCCCCCTGTCAAGGCGGGAGAATATACCACGGTGCCAATTCAAAAGGTTCGACTCACTTTGCTTAACAGCCAACTTCGCATCGGTAGAATGTATGACTCATATCGTATTCTCAGGGAACCACAACCGCCGGTCGGACGGACTATTTCTACTATACCATCGCAATCGACTCCATTTCCTGGAACAGCAGTACGATCAACCAGACGGCGACAAACCTACCTAATATGCTAGTAGACTCGGGTACAGCGATTAATTTATTTCCAGGTATCGTAGCGGAAGCCATCAATAACGCGTATACACCCCCCGGCCAGCAGGAAGACAACATGGTGTGGAGCGTTCCTTGTGATGCCACGCCGCCGACGCTCGAAGTCGTGATCGGCGGCAAGGCAATCCGTACACACCCAAGTAGCATGGTCCTGCCAGAGACGGCATCCGAAGACTCCAGTCGTTGTCTGTCTGGTATTGGTGCTTCCCAGACCAGTTCGTATGTTCTTGGCCATACCTTTATGCAGGAAATTGTTGCTGTATTTGACGTTTCGGATAAGGAGCTCAAGTTTGCTCAAAGACTAGATTAGATCGACTGGTGTTTCATCAATATGTCGGATTAAATATTACATGTACATATATCAAAAACGAAAGTCTTGTTATTTAATTGCTACGGTCTTCGGGAACAACTAAGTTTTCGTGACGATTGGACATTAAGAATAGGTATGTTTAATGAAATGGGATGTGTTTGAGAATCTAGATATCTGTTTGGTTTGATATTTTAATGAGAACAAGATAAGTTTAGCTGTTACCTTGGGTATGAATAGCTGGGAAATTAGCACGAAACTCTCTGTTCTCGTCGTACTTGCTTTCTGTTATACAACACGATTCCAATAAAAGGGGGTTTGTTGTTGATGACTACCTAGGTACCTACCTTTGACACCCATCGCACCTTCTTCCTTTCTGATCTTGAATGCGAATTGACCGCCTTCTCTTCGTAGCTAGAGGTATGTACCTGGGACACCTACGTTTTAATAACATATCTTCAATGTTTACCTTTTAACATTTCGTCTCTTAACTTCTTTACTACGCAATCACATCATTTTCAATCCAACCCGCTTCTCTCCGATACATCGTAAGCTACGACCTGCCAATACTTTAACGTTCATCACTTCCCATCTATTTCAGCACCAGATCCAACATTGCCGTTTAACGACAAGGAAATCACTGCTCCTTCCGGCAGAAAGGATATTATTCTTGGTCTGCTGGAAGGGGCCAACGATCCTATGGCAACACAACCCGTCGCACCTTCTGTAAGTGACTACGCTGGATTGATCACCATGTAAAGAAGAAAGAGGAAAAAAGTGAGGCGACCAAGGATGCCCAAGCTAACGTAAAGAAGTCTGTCAGGATCAGCAGCCGTCGCCTGCCGATTAAATAAAGAACATCAAAAGACGAAGAATCATAAGTCGAACAGGACATCTTACGACCTTCACGGGTTATAAGGCCAGTCCGTCACAAACAAGAAGTCACGGCCCAGATTGCCAAGGGCAAATACAGCGGCTTCTGACGCCTTCAGGAGGTAGCAGGTACTTCATTTCTCCCCGTAGCTATTTCATATAAGATTACCTTGATTGACATTTCAAAAATAAAGGGAATTTTTATGGGTTCTTTGGGGAGTTCTCGATCCCACCAAATACTTTTCTTCCGAAGCTGCAGCTTCATCCGCACTCCCAATTTCCATAACAAGGGAGAGCAGCTTGTCTTTGCTGCAGCGATTGCCCGGAGAAGCACCTGCCATTAAGGGCCCGGGCTGTCGCTGCGCTGCATCAGCGCCTGCCATCCAGGGCCCTGGCGCTCAGGAATCTGCTGCCTAGGGCCCTGTGGCTGGAAGCTTTGTGAGCCCGAGACATCATCGCTGGTGGTAGGGGCCGCCATCCCCTCGTCAGTGGTGGTGGCGGCAGCGAAGTATTCCGACAGCAGGCATTTTCCAAGAACCTTGCAGCTGCGCTGACGATCCCTACGAGCAGACGGTCTATAAGCTCGGTGTCGACTGGAAAGGCGGGTCGGCCTTGGGGGCTTTCGCTGGGTCAGTGTCTAAACAGATAGCGTGGATGAACACAGACAGATGCCGCGAACAACTGGTTCAGGCATATGGATGGCATGGATGCCCAGGTATGGCTACCAAGCATACTGATAGGGTAGTTCACTTGATATTTATAGAGCACGTCAATAACCATGTCTATCCTTGATAAGTATATTAAGAGAGCCTAACCTCGATTCCATGTGATCCCTAAGCCCCTTTAGAGACCTTCCCTCAGTAGTTCGGATTTGTCGTACATGAAACTGATGGCATATTTCATGATATGACTACCGAGATGGACTTAGTGGACGGTTGAAACCACCGACGCGGTTCATGTACTGGCGATACTCGGTCTTCTTCTCCTTCCTCACCATACCGGCATTGTTCCCTGGTATATGCGTATTTTTCGTCGTACCAAAGCCGCCGAAACCCATCATCGCTTGCATAGCACTAAGTCCTCCGTCATCCTCCACAAGAACATCGTCGTCGTCACCATCCTCATCCATAGCTTCCGCTCCGTTGCGAGAATTCGGCGTCTCCGCTCTTCTCCTTCGGTCCTCGTGTTCTTCGTCTTGAGACCCTCTCGCGTGGTGGAATTTGCTTCCTATTATGCTTTTGCCTTTGTGGTTCGCCTCATCATCGTGCTTCCCTCCGACCTTGAACTGTAGAGAAGACCCTGGTTCGGATTTTCCGCCGCTAGGTCTAGGTCTTGTCGGGAGAGGCGAGTTATTGTGCGCAGTGCGGTCTATCTTCCCAGCCGGACTGCGAGCTGGCGACGCAGAGCGTCGGGGACTTCGATCGCGGTTTGGACCTGCTTCGTCATTAACCCAAGCCCTGGATACGTCTGTCTTTCGTTTGGTATCGCTATCTAACGTACCCTTTGCAGGAGCATTATCCCTATCGCGCGTTCTGTCATTTCTCTTCTTGTCGCGAGGCTCGTCCCATTTCGGCTTTGCTTCGTCGTTATCCCGCGGTCGGTTCCTGTCAGAGCCGCGGTCCCTGTCCCGGCGGCCACGGTTGTTGTCTCGACGATCTCTTCGAGGGGATCGGGATCTGGATCGGTAGCGACGGTCTCTCTCACGAAAGCCGCCCTCCTCTCGCTCCCGGCCGCGGTCGTCTTTCTTGTCGCGCGCGTTGGGCTCGTGGCGGGTGTGACGATCGGACTCATCCCACATCTGCTTGCTGTCGGGGCGATTTCGACGCCGACGAGGATTGTCGGCCATGCTGATGTGTTGCTTGGAAGTTATTGGCTAGATATGAGATGCAGATTCGAATTGTGTTGTCGAGAAGCTGCTGAAGAAAGAAAGTTAGGTAGGTATGAAACTTAAGAGCAGTGCATGTAGATTGTAGATAAGAATAAGGTTATCCGTGAGGCTACGCTAATCAAACTAAAAATTTGCAGGGTTACAGCTGGGCTTTCAGGTGGGACTGCCCTGAATTTCCAAGGGGATATCCCCGGGCCGCTACCTATGTAGGTACCTACTTACCCCAGTCCAGGTGAAGATAATAACCCTCTTGAAGTCAAGCATACCACTTTAAGGTTACCATCTTATTTTTAAGTGGTATAGTAATCCGAAGAGAAAAGCCATTCACTCGTCAACATTGATCTAAGTTACCAGATTGGCAGATATCGAGAAGATATCTTCGAACAAATCCAAGTTGGGGAACGTCTACAACATCTTGTATCTCGTTCGAAACTACATCACAGGTATTCCAGTCGTCTAATGCTATTCAAAGCAAGTTGTGTCCAAAGCTTGGACATAACCGATTCTCTGAATTTCAACCTTATTCTCGTCTTCCATATTAGTGGTAAAGGACCGCCATACAGCATCTTTGGTAGGAGAGTCAGATCGGCTGAATGATAGGCTTGAAGACGCCTTTTCATTTCAAAAAACATCATCGAAAAGATGATCTCAGGGGTTCATTTCCTTACAGTTTCTATACTCTTTGTATATTCAAATTTATCAAGACTATCAAGTGTCAAGAGAAACGTATGGCTTTTGTTACTATAGGTTATTCCGTTTGAACTAAACGTCTCGGTACTGTGATATCTACTTGTTGCTATGAGAAAGTCGTCGTCCTAAAATATCGTTAGGGGATGCATAAGGGTCATTCTACTTATCTCCCGGCGGGAGTGAACTGATATCGAGGACTAAACATTGCGTCCGTCATATACCTAATTCACCCCTTTTCTAATATTGTCGTCCTTCAAACACTCATCCCTCATGCCCAACGTCCATCCACCCCTCTACCTGCTAGTATTGGCTAACGACGACGGCAACCTTTAACGTCGATACCCACGTAGTACTAATGACAAGCCACACAAATAAGCCGCTGCCAAACCGAAACCTAGCAATCAGCCACTACTAGGGAAATAATAGTCATATAGGCTGGCGGCTAGAACAGAAAATCAATAAGAGCTTCAAGGAAATCTAGGGATTGTCTTCAAGTTGTAATATTTCTTCTTTAACCAATCAATCTCATACTGCAAATATTATGCAGCGCAGCTCTAGAATAGCTGCATGTGAAGCTTAAGTTCACAAACTTATTAGGTACAAGCATAAGTGGGCAGAAGCTGGACTTTAGCTCTCTGATTGGCTCAGGTAATTCATTCAGTCGAACTTAAGCCACAGCTTTTTTTATGGATATCACCCCGGCAGCCGGTACAGTAAGGAAACAGGGGATTGGTCCCTGACGTCAAATTCAATTGGAGCTTCTCCAAATTCCAAAACCGTGTTCACTTTTTTAAGTTCTTCAAGGCTGGACCGTGTTGAAAAGCTGCAGAAGTCGGCACCTCATTTTATATCTGTGCCTTCTAAAATTCTAGAAGAGGAAGAGAAAGAAAATCGCTCGTTCGATGCTGTTATGGCATCCTCGAGCCAATTGACAGCTTTGCTGTCATTTCTTCTTTTTTCCTTATTTACTACCTTGTCACTATGTGAAGCTCCAAGTGAAGGTGTACTCAACGCCGAGATTGGTCGCTTAAACAACCAAAGTCTACTATGGGGTCCGTATCGCCCGAATCTATATTTCGGCGTGAGACCTAGAATCCCCAAGAGCGTCACTACTGGTCTCTTATGGGCAAAAGTTGATAACTATGTCGATGTCCAGAACAGTAAGTCTAATGAGTCTGATATATCAAAATGAAAATGCAAGCAGTGATTATTAATTCAATCACCTAGGTTTCCGCTACACTTGTGAGCAACATGAGGGAATGGCCGGTTATGGATGGGACGAGTATGATACTCGAAAAGGTGGCGTCCAGCATATCCATGACGCTGGGAACAAGATCGATGTCACCACTGAGTTTGTCAAGATTCCTGGCGGCGGTCACGGTGGGAGCTGGGCAGCCCGCATCAGGGGCGAGCCTCGTGATGATGCACCCTCCGATCTGAAGACTACCGTGGTATTCTATGTCGCCTCCGAGGCCCTGGGTGACACTATTGAGCTTGGCCCTAGCGACGAGAACGGATTCGAAGGCGACGTGACATTTATGGGCCAATCCCGATCCCTAGGGGATTATAAGCTAGTCGTTACTAAGGGCACCGGCGAGCATCCCAACAGTGATCATCCCATATCGGACAAGAGAGATCTCGACAGGACGACCGTGCAATCATTGATCGTGCCCGAGGAACACTTGTGGCAGGCCAAGAATCTGTTGTTCCAGCAGCTCAAAGCGGGTGTAGATGACATTATTCAGGAGTACGGGGCCGAGAATGCGCCACCCCCCTGGCAAGTCTACCAACTCCCCCACAAGCCTAACTCTGGAAATATACATCTTGTCCAAAAGGTATTCGAGGGATCTTTCGAATTTGATATCCTATTCTCGAGTGGTTCGGCCGGCGCCGACACAACGAGTGAGGATCTGACCCGAGAGATCAAGTCGACCACCGAGGCTTTCAACGAGCGTTTTGCGGATGTCTTTGCCCCTCAGGCCCCGTTCAACGCCGACAAATATCGCAAATTTGGACGAAGCATGCTTTCTAACCTTGCGGGAGGTATAGGCTACTTCTACGGAAAGCATGTTGTCGACCGATCGTACGCTCCTGAGTATGACGAGGAGAATGAGGGCTTCTGGGAAGAAACTGCTGAAGCTCGCGCTCGTAGACAAGAGCAGCTTGAAGGACCATATGAGCTGTTCTCTAGTATCCCATCTAGACCCTTCTTCCCTCGTGGATTCCTATGGGATGAGGGTTTCCACCTCCTACCTATCGCCGATTGGGATATAGATCTTACTCTGGAAATTGTGAAGAGCTGGTTTAACTTGATGGACGAGGATGGCTGGATCGCCCGAGAGCAGATCCTAGGTGACGAGGCTCGAAGCAAGGTGCCAGCCGAGTTCCAGGTCCAGTACCCACACTACGCCAACCCCCCGACTCTGTATCTTGTTCTTGAAGCCTTCACGGAGAGGCTGCTGAAGACCAACGGCAGCCAACACGTAGGCAAAGAGCACCTGTCACTAGACACTGTCCTCGAAAGTGCCCATGTAGACAACCCCACTCTAGGCGTTGAATACCTCCGTGCCCTGTATCCTCTACTGCGACGCCAGTTCCTATGGTTCAAGAAGACCCAATTCGGCGATATTAAGACGTATGATCGAGAGGCGTATTCGACGAAGGAAGCCTACCGCTGGCGCGGACGATCTGTTCAGCATATCTTGACAAGTGGACTTGATGACTACCCTCGGCCTCAACCTCCTCACCCCGGTGAGCTGCACGTCGACCTAATGTCTTGGATGGGTATGTCGGCTAGAGTGCTAGCGAAAATCGCAGACTTCGTTGGCCTACCGGAAGACGTGCAGGAGTACAACAAGGCACTCGACGGCATTTCGCACAACCTTGTAGATCTCCATTGGTCCGAAGACGATGGCTGCTTCTGCGATGCCACCATTGATGACTTCGAGGAGCACACTCTTGTCTGCCATAAGGGCTACATATCATTGTTTCCGTTCCTGATGGGTCTATTGGAGCCCAATGACCCTAAGCTCGGCAAGACTCTTGACCTACTAGGAGATGAGGACGAGCTCTTTAGCCCCCACGGTATCAGGAGTTTGAGCAAGAAGTCAGAGTTCTACGGCACGGATGAGAACTACTGGAGGAGTCCCGTGTGGATCAACATCAACTACCTTGCTGTAGTGCAACTTCGAGTAAGCCTTCCACTCCTCCCTTAATTTCTAACTATATTCTCTTCAAAATTTTCGATTGCTAATATAAGCCGTAGAATTACGTTCTTAACTCAGGCCCCTACTCCAACAAGGCCAAGGACCTGTACGTCAAGCTACGCAAGAACCTAGTCGAGACCGTGTACGATAGCTGGGAGGAGACGGGCTTCGCGTGGGAACAGTACAACCCCGAGACCGGCAAGGGCCAGCGGACGCAGCACTTCACCGGCTGGACCAGCCTCGTGGTCAAGATCATGGCTATGGACGACCTGAACTGGTGGACGGGCAGCCACCCGCGAGACGAGCTATGAAGATACCAGCGCAAGAAAAGTCGAGCTATGAGTTGATGACGGGAGATGAAAGTGGAGTGTATTGTGCTAGAGCACAGATAATGACCAAATAGCAAATGATTCACCAATGATATCAGAAACAAGAGCATTACGATGAAAAATGCAAATTTTAAACATGCCGTGTGGTATCCTATTCTACTGACATGTAGATATATATGTACAACTCTATGATGAATGAGCTGCGATTTTCCCGTACCCCTTCCCATGTATATCGTTGAGTTATGTACCTCCCAATACTCCGCTTAAACCATATCAACCTATTCAAGCCCAGGTGCTCGTAAACTCATTTATCTACCGCTTATACACCCTAACACACGACGTCCATAACTAAGAGCGTAGACACGTAAATATGAAATGCATGCCATGAGTACCAATCACGCCTCATCATCGAACACCCCCAGCGGCCCCTTAAGCTTGGTAAACATCTCATCGCGTTCGCCCTCGGCGGTGCTCAACGCGGTCACGGCGCCGCCCGCGCCGATATGCCAAACCTCAAGGTCCTGGTTCGGGCCGGCGTGGAGCCTCTCGTCGTCCCAGCGGAACAAGCTGCGTATCGTGACGCTCCAATCCCCGCGGCCGGCGGCATCCATGTAGCCGACGAGGCCGGAGTAGAGGCTGCGGTCGCGGCGGCGCTCGACGGCGTTCAGGATCTCGCAGCTGCGCTTCTTGGGGGCGCCGGTCA
This sequence comes from Jackrogersella minutella, assembly GCA_022578535.1. Classification (NCBI taxonomy): domain Eukaryota; kingdom Fungi; phylum Ascomycota; class Sordariomycetes; order Xylariales; family Hypoxylaceae; genus Jackrogersella; species Jackrogersella minutella. Next base: position 141,681 of record MU388227.1, read on the forward strand.
TGCTGCCGGGGGGCAGGCTCGCGGCGAGGACGTCGAGGCCGGACTTGGACCCGTCGCGGGGCAGGTTCCCCTCGACGACGCTGATCATCTGGAAGACGCTGGCGTACTCCTCGACGATGTTGAGCTTGGGCACGGCCACGCTGCCCGGGCCGCACACCCCGTGCAGGTCGTGGCGCACCAGGTCCACGATCATCAGGTTCTCGGCCTCCTCCTTGGGCACGTGCAGGATGGCCTCCGCTTGCGCGAGCGTCGAGACTGCACGCGACTTGCGCACCGTGCCTTTCATCGGCCGCATGGAGCAGAGCCCGTCGGCGCTGTACTCTAGGAACCGCTCCGGCGAGCTGCTGATCAGTGTGGCGCCGCCGAGCCGGATGTACGAGCCGAAGGGCGCGGGCTGCCGGGAGCGCAGGGATCGGTACAGTTGCCATGAGGTCTGCGGCGGGATGCCGGGTTCTAGAGGTGCTAGGGAGGACTCTGTTTTAGCTGGGCTTCGGGGCCGCGTGATATGCGTCTGGTCTGTGAGGCATAGCTCGTACGAGTCCCCTGAAGCGATGTAATCCTGACAAGTCCGCACTTTGGCTTCGTATTCGTCGGCATCTGGCACTTGTATGGACGCCTTGGTGAAGGTGGACTTGGGCGTCGATGGCGGCGTTAGCTGGCTTAGTTGTGCACGCTTGTTGAAATCCACTTGGAGCCCGTCCGACCAGACTGGTGAAGTCGAGAGCTTCTCGGCGACGGAATCCACCCAGCCTTTCGCTTCGGGTTCCGATGGTGATAGATATTGCAGGCGTATTATGCCTTCTGTGTGGTCTATGACAACGCTTTTTGTGACCCAGGCGAAGCAGAGGTCTGGTCTGCCGTGGCGTCTCTCCTGGTGGGAGCTGACGTCAATACCTTCCAGGCCTAGCTCGTAAGTCGTATAACCCATAAAACCACCGAGGAATGGGGTTGAATGATCACCCGCTGTTATTCGACGGCTAGTCCAGAATTCGGCTAACAATTGCCATATGGTTTGTCGAGCGCCTAGTTGAACTTTTTCAAGCACCTCATGCGACCCCTGCGAAGTTGGACCACGTATAGTGACATATCTGTCTCCTGTTCTATACTCCAGCTTCAATGCCTCATCCACATCGAGAGCAACAATGCTGTACCGGCCTCGCACATCAGCTCCGATTCTATTAGCTTTCGCACTCGCAGAGTCAAGAATGATGAAATCCTTTTTTCCGCTCTGCAATATCTCGACGATATCGGGTGCCTCGATATGAATTGGAAGCCTTAGGGTCTTTGAGCTGTAGCGGTGGTTTATCCCAAATGATGATAGTTCGCTGTTGCTATTAGCCCAAGAACGGTAACTATTCAGACCAGGTTCTAGGGGGTTTATGCCCTCTCCGAGATTGTGCGTGTGAGGGTTATGTAGCTCAGTGGTGGCACCGGGTGAAGGGATAACCGGGTCCCTTATGCGATTATTTGTTTGATTCCACCGCACAGCTTCGCCAAACCAGTTCTTGATCACCTGGTGGCCCGTAGGCTCAGTGCATATCGATTCGGGATGGTATTGTAGGCCCCAGAACGGTTTTGTTCTGTGCCTCATACTCATGAGAATGCGCTCTACGCAGTCGTCTCGATTTTCATATACCCACGCCAAAGGAACCACATCTGGAAGATGAACTGGAGAAGACCATCTAGACATCGCCCAGTTATCCGCAGATATAGAATCTTGTCCGATGTCCGCATGGAGACTATGATATAGTGTAGCCTTAAAGGGCTCGACACCATAGAATATATTGCTCCCTTGCAAGTTGGGCCGGTCTATTGCATGATCGATTTCTCGAATCATGCCATGAATACCTGTCTTCAGCTTCTTCACAATACCACCACAGCTCACAACTAGGCTTTGAAAACCTAGACATATCCCAAGCACAGGGACCAGATGTTCCGGCTCAAGCTCCCATATATATTTCATGAGTCCCACATCCTGACCTAGGTCCGGTGAACCAGGGCCTGGGCCACAAACAACAGCATCATAGCGACGCAGGAGGTTGATCAGCCTTTGAGAAAATTCCGGCTCTGACGGGTTGAGCTCAGGCGGATCAATGGGTACGATGTCGACATGAGCATCTAAAGTTGTGGTCAGAAGCGAGACAATATTATTGCTAAAAGAATCGTATGCGTCGATGAAGAGAATTCTTGGGGTATTCATATTGGTGCCTGAGACAAAGTGCCAACCCTGACTTGGATGTGCATGATGAGATGAGTCTCTTGTCAAAGGATTCAGTTGTAGACCGTGGTGTATAGAGGTATTTATCTCATTAGTGGAGGATGAGAGGATGACAGGCCTGACTTGTAAGACTTTTTTTTTATTTTTTTTTTATTTTTTTTTTTTCCCGCAAGGGATATGTTGGTAAGAGAAAAAAAATGACATACGCTTCCAGCTGGCAAACGTGAAATGGACTAACTACCGGTTAGTACGGAGTATTTATTAAGCTTAAAATAGGGGCGGAAGAGCACGGACAGTGGATCGAAAGGAAGCGGCTCGAAGCGGTTTATTCTGAAGGATCACTGCTTCCGGTTCGTTTTTCTCCTTCGAAGAACTTTATTCGAAGCCTAGACCTTAGTTAACTTAAGAGCAATTGCCTGATAATCAGCTCGATGCTTCTGTCTTGACTCTTGTCACAATTCAACTTTAGGGTTACATCGCAACTCATAGTTTATTTAGTTGAATCTTGGTGTCGGCGATCATCCTGAACACGATATAATTTGCTTATGACCTCCCTACTTGGGTAGGCAGTATGGTCATAATTATCGATCACGATCTCACTTAGATGTTCAACTATGACGGAGAATTAGGAGACAAGATAGATGAACTAGCTGACTAAGTAATACAACATCGTCAGCCACGTTGGATATATCTACAAATACACACAACACTGGTCTCGTATTACGTTATACAGAAGTGGTGTTATTCTAATTGACGCAGGTTGACCCCGCGTTAGTCATCTATATTGTGGTGGTATATGGCTAATACAATGATTATAATGCGATCCATCACCCCTTTACTCGTTACTCCAATTGAGACCATACCGCGCGTCTGAGACTTTGTATTCCCGTAACGCCTTCAGAGCGCCTTCGGCATCCGAAGCCGAAACCAAGATATTGGAATTGCCATTTTTCACAAAGCCTTCATCGACCGCCGTCTTGATCCACTCCGTCAGACCGTTGTAGAAGCCGTTTATGTTTAATAAGCAAACACCCTTGTCGTGGATGCCTAACTGGTTCCATGTTGCCGTCTCGAGCAGTTCTTCCATCGTGCCGTAGCCACCGGGAAGCGCGATGAACCCGCTTCCGGGCCCGCCTTCAATTACTTCTTGTGCCATCATATGTTTCCGTGTGTGCATGTCCTTGACGACTGTCGTCCGTCCATAAATCTGCTCCTCCGGAACATGGTAGCCATTGGCGTCCTTGATCGCCGAATACGTCGAGTCGCGCTCCCATTTGACGAGGGCCTCGGGAATGATACCGTGGACTGCATCAGGGCCTGCAATGGATACTATTGTCTTGGCGACCTCTCCCATCAACCCTACTGTGCCGCCTCCGTAAACTATAGATGAGAGATTAGTCATATTCAACAACAGGGGGTATCCCAAGTTTAGAAGGGGGGGGGGGACTGAAGTAAAGGAAGACGCACCTAAGGCAATGTTGTTCTCCGCCATAAGCTTGCCCAATTCCTGGGCCGCTTTGAGGTATGCCGGGTTCTTGCCGGGCGAAGAGCCGCAGTAGACGCATATCTTAGCCTGGGCCGGCGTCGTATTGGAGTTCGGACCGGACGCCATGGTTGTATATGCCTCGCAACGTTTGACAGAGGTGGGGTCTATCAAAGCCGGAAACCCTGGAAATCGGAATGTGGCAGCGCCTCGAGGCTGTTCAGGGAGTTGGAATGTTCTAATAGTAACTAACTCTTAAGAGGAAGGATCAAAATTGGACATAAAACGGAAAGAGTTCAGACAGCCAAGACAGAAGAGCGAAGGCAATTCTTTTATCAGCAAGCTAGAGAGAAAGTTTGGGTATAAATATAAAAAGTATATGTAATGGTATTAATGAAATGGGTTAGTTGTTTCGGGAGGAATGTGGTGTGTCGAGTCACCCGTAGAATTCAGAACTTGCAAACACCAAAGGAGAGAAGTATGGAAGAGCGAAGAAGAGGTGTTTGTGTGTGGCGGGAAGCGGCATCATGAATCTAAGTCAGGGTGTCAGGGTGGGACTTAGGCGTTGAAGCATCTTTTTTTTATTTTATCCTGTCTTTTTTCCCAAGACAATTTTTCTGCTGCTTAAGACTGGAGTCACTTGAGTCCATCTCACCAATGACGTAGCCTGGTTGACAATAATGAGCTTGACAAGTCCTAAACTCGCTCTATTAGAGGCTGTCGTGTTGCATATTTCATTTACTTAAGGCCAATTGTAAACCGGACCGTCCGTGTTGCTACATTATGTATTAGATGTGTTATGACGGTCAAAGAAATGTCTTGGGTTGCCGTAACCAATTACTTATGCCTCGAGTCATTGCGGTCTAGCTTAGGTAAACCGTGAGGTAGCAATTCTATTCCGGCAAAGAAGAAGAGAATAAGGGAAAGAATAAAATATAATTGGTTCAAATGCTTCTCTCCATGCCAGCTGACATGGAAATGGCTTACCAAATTACGAAGTGAGGCAAGTTCCCCCCCAAGTCCCACAAGGTTGTACCTAGCAAAGTCAGTTCGTCACTCGCTCCTTGCTAGGGGGTTCCGCTAGGTACAGGCTTATGTCGTGCACCATCGTCGGCTTATGATTCGCCGATCTCCCCGCTGTCGGAGTAGGCCAAACCCAACCAGAACTGGCTAGAACTCAACAGACCAGGATCTCGGTACCTCCCAGCTACACAAATCTTATCAACACATCCTGATGCCAAGGTGTACGTACTCTTTATTTTCCCCTACCGATGTAATACAGAAGAAATCTCTGCCAGACTCATCACAACAGCCAGTCAGGTTTTGATCAGACAACTGTTGCTTTGACGAACTCGTCATTGCACATTTTCTGAGTCGGTATTACGACCTGGCATCAACGCTGGTTGAGATGCCCGAACCAAATCCTGCTCCCGCGGGGGCTGCTCGCGAAGAGCAAGGCGTAAGTTGACGCGTCGCAGAGTCTCTACTCTAGTTTAATCAATTGGGATTGAAGCTAATGAATCTTTTCCGCAGTCGTTAATATGGAAACTCGTCCAGGGTGTAGCCATATTCTATGGTATGCAATTTCTCATGAAGCAATTGACAGGCGGCAATAATACGCAAACCGTATCGACTAAAGACGATTCTGGAAATGTCGTTCAGGTTCCCGCGAACACCGGCGATATACCTGCCTACCAGCTTCGACCGAGCAGCCTCGACGAGGGTGCTGTTTGGAACTCAATTCCCCAGCGACTGGCCCCCATGTGGCCTATTGATAGCAACCTCGATATCGTCGTTACACTCTCGCCATCATTCGTCCCCGTCAAGATCTCTAGCGTGCCGGAGGAGTACGTGGCCCTGAGCGAGAAAGGTTTCAAACTAGGCAACTCGTCTGAATCCCGTGTTGCCGAAACTACATTCAATGTGCCATCGTCTGTTCAAAAGAATGGGACACTATGGGGACACTTCTACGTTGGACTGACAGGAAGCAAACTCGACCCTAAAGAGCCAGGGTTTGATCCGGAGACGGCCTTCCACTTCGTGTATCCCTTGACTCAGTATATCCCCAAGAAGAAGGAATCAAAGACTCGAAACTTGTTAGAAGACAAACCTGAATTGGAAGAGGAAGAGCCAGAAGACCTCACTACCGGACCGATCATCGCAAATTATTATCACCCTAACATCAGCTTGTCTTTTGTTCCCGACACAGGTATTCTCAACTATCCCCAGACGCACCCGGCTATTCGGCAATTTGTTCATCTAGAGGTAGAGTCATATACTGTTCATTTTACCCCATGCAACGATGCTGATATAATTTAGCCCTCCGATGCTCGTGATGGCTCTGGTCAGAATTCTTGGTATTGTATGTTGCCCATTAATGATTCATATGCTCGACTCGGGTGGACAAATATGAGCTAACTGTGTACACAGATCCTGTTCTGTTTGTCAACACATTTTGGCAGATGAGGACTCATATGACTGTACTTAATGAAACGGTCAAGACCCTTCCGCTGCGCCTTGACTTAGGCAATATGCGGAATTGGAAGTTTAGCATACTCTCCTCTGTCGACTTCAACTCCAAGCAACAAGCGGTCCAAGCTGCGTATGGTGGTCCCATCCCAGGTGGTGGTGACGGAAGCGAGATTGAGATGATCAAGGAGATGTTCCTGGATACGAACCCCTATCTTCTCGGGGTGACGGCTGTCGTGAGCATTGCGCATCTCTTCCTGGAGATGCTCGCATTTGGATCCGACATCGCCCATTATCGTAAGAAGAAGGACAATGTCGGTATTTCAGTTCGCTCGATCCTGGCCAACGTCTTCATGCAAGCGGTCATTTTCCTCTACTTGATCGACAATTCTCAGAACACGAGCTGGATGATTCTTGGTTCTCAAGGAGTGGGTATCCTTATTGAGTTCTGGAAGATCACTACCATCGTCAATGTCAGGGTGCGACCAGCTCCGCCGGGATCATTGATACCGTATCGGGTAGCATTCGAAGACAAGTACCAGCTTAGCGAGACGGAAGAAAAGACCAAACAGTACGACGAGATCGCCTTCAAGTACATGTACATTGCCGGTGTCCCTCTGCTCATCGGTTATGCTATCTGGTCCTTGGTCTACGAATCGCATAAGTCATGGTACTCGTACATCCTGACAACTCTGGTTGGGTCGGTCTATGCCTACGGTTTCCTGATGATGGTGCCTTCGCTCTATATCAACTACCGCCTCAAGAGTGTAGCTCACATGCCCGGAAAAGCGATGATGTACAAGTTCTTGAACACATTCATCGACGACCTCTTCGCCTTTACCATCAAGATGCCGTTCATGTACCGTTTAGCCACGTTCCGAGACGATATCATCTTCTTTATCTATATATATCAGCGTTGGGCGTACAAGATCGATTACACTCGTGTCAACGAATTTGGTCAAGGCGGCGACGAAGATGAGATTGAGGAGACCAAAGCAGAGCTTAAGTCATTGCCGAATGCTGAAGCTGTTGTTACCGAGAAGGTTGAAGGGACTGTAAAGTCCAGCGGTGCGGATACGGGGGCAGCAAAGAAGAGGAAGTAGGCTATAGATTAATTTGAGAGGATAGCAATACTCAAGTCTTAGACATAGAGTTAGGGGTAGTTGGTATAAGCATACGGCTTTACCGCATTAATATGAAAATTTGAAGAATGTTTAGCTCCGACTTAACCGTATCGTACAAGGACCTTACTAGGTTAGGTAAATGTTGTATGCATTGGAGGACAGCTCAAGCTCGTACCATTGCCGATGATAGGCGGTCTAGAACATGATGTGAAGCACATGCATATATATCTCAGCCCTAAATAGCTAACGATTTACTTGGCGTGTCCAGTTCAGTTTTGCGGGCGCTGCGCTAAAGTGAAATAGGGACCGACGATAGGTACGAAACAGCGGCATATGCCATACAGAAATAGGAGGTAATACGGGACGCATGTAGGTAAGTAGGTCTTTTTGTACATGAATGTCTTGGCAATGAGAACACTGAACGCCCTGTTCCATGTCTGTCGTACACGTCGCAGAGTTAGGATGATAAGGCGTTTTTCGCTTTCATTTTAAGTCCTACAGATCTAAGTTTCACTTATATAGCCTACTTAATATCTTCGGTATATATAAAGAGGGATTACCTCATAAGGTGAACTAGGGTATTGTACAAGTATAAGTCAAGCTTGTTCCTTCTACATACTGGGCACCTGCACCTGGGCATACCCGACATAACCTTTAGAAACTGCAGGTGATAACGGTATCTTATCATACCCATGCCCCCCCGCCCCCCATGCTTGCACAGGTTCCCGTCGGGTAGTCGGCGTATCTACGTACCTAGCTGGAGCTTACCTACATGTAGCTTGACGACACTTACGTATTAACTTTTCGACATTCTGCAACACTTGCAGAAGCAAATAACCCGGGAACAACCTTAAGAGTGCAACAATTATTTCCCCCAAGGACCCATCCAACTTCTCCTTTATTTCTTCCTTTCAGTCCTCTCACCTTATTAGAGGAGTAGGGGGAGGAGGAGGAGGTATTGTACAGCAACGGGATTTTACCAATACCTTTTAGGTACCGAATTAGAAACGGGAGGTAACCCACTGCTCTTATTACCACTTATTACCACTTATTACCACCTTATCAACCCTCCCCACCAATCAATCTAAAGGGGGAAAGGGAAAGAAGGACGAAAGAAAAAGCAAACATAAAAGGACATGAGCCACGAGACCGTTGGCTCGCTCCTGGCCGTTATCGCGAACTCGCTCAACGATGCCTTGCGCATCATGATGTTCGCCGACAAGCGGGCCTGGGGGTCCGACGAGTTCGAGCAGCTGCGGTTGTTGGAGGAGACTCTGGACGAGGCGAAGAAGGACTTTCAAGAGTTGCCCAGGCTCGTCAACGGGCGGCATTACTACGAGAATGATCGCATAAGTATGTTTTCCCTTCCTTCTCCCTTGCTTCTACCCGTCTGGTCATTTCATCCACCACTCCTGAAGATCGTTTCCCTCTCAAATGCCAAAATATAGTAATGTTTCCCCATCATCCCGCCGCCCTGAAAGAGAAAGTTGACCCAACAAGCCCAAAATTCCTAATCCATGTGCTCTCATCGCGCCTCGCGTGAAACAGACGAGTCCCTCGAAGACCTACGAATTCTATGCACGCAGTTTGAGCTGCACGCGCGCACCCTCAAAGAGTGGGCGCGCGCGCCGTCCGCGATCGAGCCGAGCTGGGCCCGCGAGACCCTGGCCCTGCGCCGTGACCTGCACCGCGCGCAGTGCCGCGCGGCCCGCCGCGTCCACGCCGCGCAGCAGGTTCTGTCCGCCACGGGCAGCGAGCGCAGCCGCTGCCTCGGCGCCCTGCAGGTCCACCGCCTGCAGCAGCGCCGCGCCGTCGGCGTCGAGGAGGAGCGATCCGCTTGCGCGCAGATGGGACGCTTTCAGCGTTTCGGGGAGACCGATGTCGCGTTCGTGTGCGACTTCTGCGATGGGTACCTCCTCTGGGAGGACTTGCGCGCGGTCCCGACTACAAGGTTGGTGCAGCCGCCGCCGCCGCAGGTACAGAATAACGATGCGAATACGAACGAGCCGACGTCCGCCACGGGCATGGCACCGCCCTCGGCCTCGACGCAGGGAAGTAGCGACGGGAATAATGCTAGACATGATGGAGGCGAAGGGACGCCCGCTAGCACGAACTGGCAGGCCCGCGGGATAACGATGTCGACGGGCGAGGCCAAGACCGTCGTGTTCGCGCCGGTGGCAATCGCAAACCACCTACCCCCCGAGACGGGCGAATTCCTGAGCCGCATCTTGTGTCCGCAGTGCGACGAGTACTATTACGAGGAGCAGGGCGAGGACGAAATGGAACGCGTACGATACATGCAAGACGACCGTGGGCTGGAAGGCGTGAAGGCCTTCCAAGAGCATCTCGAGTGGATTCATGCGTCCATAGTGCCGGATACGTCGAGTTGCGGGGTTATGTGAGAGGCAAAGGGCAGAGGACGGGAAAAGAGGGGGGTTGCTGAAAAGAGAGAGCACTGCTTTGTTATGTCACGGCGTTTTAAAGGGTTGTAGATTGCTTAGGAGGCCATCTGTCAGAAAGCAAAGGAGTTCAGGCGTCCCACACCGAATGGATGGATCTAGATTCACGTCCAAAACCAGATATAAACTATATCCAGTCGGTGTTCACAGAGGCGGTTTATGAGCGGGGACCTGCCCTAGGTCGTGGATTTAAGAAGCCGAGTAGGTATGACGAGTCAAACAGATCGATGGTTATTCTGGATATTGGAATCAGTTATGCGCTTCTTGGGGAGTTTAGCCACACCACGATTAGCACGACCGAAGTCAGTTAGATGATAAATGTTGTATTTGTTACTACGCAAGTTCAAATCATAGGTACGCTTTAAGATTGAATCTATGCTTTTATGCGTGATTAGGTATTTTCATGCTGTTCAGTAGTACATACGTATACAGATAGTTCGCTCGGACGGACTCGTCTAGGTGCCGGTCGTCCCTCGTCCCCCCCCCCCCCCCCTTACTCCCACCCAACCCCATTCTAAAAACCACACCATCAAAAGAACCGCAACCAAATAAACACCAGCACAATCAACGCGAATATACCAATAGGCGCATACTGCTTGATCAGCAGATCCCAATTAATCTTCACAGCGGCCTTGCGGTACTTCCTGCTATCGTCGCGCAGCCGGGAGCTCATCTCGCCCATGCGCTCGAGGCTGTCGCCGCGGTAGAGGAGGTCCTCGATGTTCTTGGTCATGACCTTGGTGACGTCGCGCAGCTCGTCGTTGACGCGGTCGAGGTTCTGGGCGGCGCGGCTGTCGGCGTAGAGGGCCTTGGTGCGGCCGATGAAGGTGTCGAACTCCATGAAGGCGTAGGGCCGCAGCGACGGCGAGTGCAGCTGCTGCGGCGAGTAGGACTGCGCGAACTCCGCCGACAGGTCCGACAGGTACGTGAACGCTAGCTTCCGCGGGTAGGATCGCTCGCTGATGCAGATGTAGACTACTTCGCCGGAGATCAGGTAGCTGGGCTCTGGTTAGCTTTGGTGGAAGGGGGGAGGTGGGGAGGTGGGTGGCGCGTACTGTAATGTGTAGTTGCCGCTTTCGATGCTGGCTTGGGGTTCGGCGTTGCGGTTTAGTCTTCGTAGTATGAGTTTCGTTTGTGACTTTACTTCGGCGAGGGAGGATTCTGTCTGGAGGTTACGGTGTGTCAGTATAGGCTTTCGACTCGTCGAATAGTCGGAGAAAACGTATAGGGAGCTCGGTGGAGGCATACTTGTTCGTCGTCGACAGATGCGCAGAGCATCAGGCCTATACCATTGTTATTAGTCTTAATATTCGAGACAGGATATATCGTCTATGGATGCTACACACCGTCGCCCACCCTGGCTATCTGCGTTGACCTGATCATCTTCCAAATGTGTGGTTTCCTGGTATCCCGTACGCGTGCTGTCGTCGAATGTTAAATAGAATTGGGAAGTGGTCGTGTGCCTATGTCGATAGAGATGCCGATAATGGTGTACGTGTCTGAAAGGCAAGCTCGCTGCTATTCTAATAATTAGGTAATAAACCAAGACGCTGCTGTTTTTTGTTTGTTTGCAGTCTTATATCAAGTTGACCAATTATAAGATTCCTTTGATATTCGGGATTTGATGTATGAATCGGAAAAGTTAATCAAGAAAAGTGATGCTGTAATACTATTATTAGCTTTAGGGGTTGGTTGTCTTCACTGGCTTCAGACTAATATATAAAGCTAACAATTTATAGAGCTTAACTCGAAAGTTAAAAGAAACGTTGACAATTTGATGTTGGTAATGCAACGTCAGGGGTTTGCCAGGGTAAGGCTTGGGGACCTCAATTCGATTATGTGGGGTCAAGCTACGTAAAGAGAGAGAGAGAGAGAGAGAGAGAGATCTTATCGAAATGCACGTACCTTTTCCACCTATCATTGAAACCGACTTGCCGATATTTCCCTTTTAGGTACCTACCTAGAGGCTCACTTATATCTTCTCACTCTCACAACTTTATCCCCCTTCTGAGTTTTATATTAGTTGTTGACAAACATAGACAACAAAAAGATATAATCTCACTAATTCTGTACTTTTAACAGAATTCTTTGTTTGTTACTGTCTAAATAATCTATAACGATATACCGATATTATCAACTTATCGGCACGCATATAAATTCCATATGAAACTCACATGTAGCTTCCATGTCGTCCCTCGTCTCTCCCGATTTCGTTTCCCCTGAAATTTTCAGGAGCTCTCCTCGTGGCATTTAATCCTCCTCGCAACCGCCCGGATCCGATTCTTTTGATTTCGGACACTTGCTCATAATATTTCATTATGCCTCCACGAAAAAAGAACACCGACGCAATCACCAACAAATCCTTAGAGGCTACCAGAAGATCAACTAGGTCATTTCAAAAATCAACCCCTATTCTTGGTGATACCTCCGAAGACGAACTTGCTTCCAACTTATCGCTTCAGGCGAATCTCGCCAATTCCATGGAGCCGGAGAGCTGTCAGCAAGATGAGGTCGCGGGTGTCATCGCCGTTCGTACTACTCGCGCCAAGTCCTACACAAGTAGTCGACCGTCGACGGCACATAGTGACAACGCCTCTCAGCAAAGGGTCATTCCAACTCCGGTCACTACAGCAGACATGAAAAAGCCTGATGATGCCCATGATCGAGGAGAAGATGATGAACTCGCCGGTGACGGGCCTGCTTTGAAGAAGCCCAAGGCTAGCCTCAAGGATACGCCCGCCAATGCTCGAAAGAACAGATCAAAGTACAATAACCCTGATGAGATGCTGACCAATCACCGAGCGCCATTGGCTACGACAAATCTTCGAGTAAGTAAATATCAAAGTTTTCATAAGGAGATTTACACGAAGCTCCTTTCTGCATTTTCACCTATTATAATTCTCAAATATACGTACACGCTAACCCACTATTCAGGACCTTCTTTGCAGCAGCAAAGCATGGGACGCCCTTAGTCCGGAGGAAAAGCAGTTGGTCTTATCCAAGTTCCCCGACGAGAAGGAGGTTCTCGACGCCGGGACTGAGAACGCCAGGCCGGACGTCGCGGCGCTCAGGAACAACGACAACTTCCGGCATGACGTAGCGCGATACCAGGGGGACCTGAGCAAAGGATGGCACGATCCGGATTGGATCCGCCAGGCCCAGGCCGCACATAGTAAACGTGAGATAGGCGCATATAACGAGTACCTCGCCGCTAAGTTTGAGGAGGACTGGGATATGCCAATACCGGGGCAGGAGGGTAGCCGAAGTGAGCATGAAGTTGGAGATGACGGTGAGAAGAATGAAGAGATGAAGGAACCAGAAATGGAACAGGCAGGTGAGGTTCAAGAGCACGAGGCGTATCAGGAGAAGGACGCGATGGAAGGGGTAGAAAGTACTTCCAAGGAGACCGAGGAGGAGCGCCCGGGCAAGGAGGATCCGGCGAAAGAAGATGAGGCTCAAGAAAACGGACAGGGATATCCACTAGACACGACAACCCAATACGAAGAAATGCAGCAGTAGACGCCTATAGGAAAGTACCCCAGACTAGGATAGCAATGAGATGTGATCAATCAAAAATCATGAGTATATGGGCATAGCTCAAATCTTGCACGGTTTACATGCCCTGATGGTTTTCTCTTAACACAACCCGCATATCAACAGAGTATGCGAACAGTAATCCCTATTCTTTCCTCCTAACTCCAAGTCCTCAGCCACTCCCCTAGGTGTTGCTACACCATCATAGCACACCGTCTCCGTCCCCGTCAGCTACGGTTTCGATCGCGATGGTTAGCTTAACATCCGACATGATCACCACCTTCCTAAAGAAAGAATCCAACGCTGTACCACAAGATCTCGACAACCCCAGACACCAAAACATATCCAAAACTCAGGGGGGGCAGTTACACAATATTCAACTCTCTTATAATGATGATATCTGTTAATATGTATACGTAAGCTAAGCACATGCCCACAGTGTACATATACATACACCTTACTTACACAAACGAACCGCCTTCCACGTCTACAAATGAAACCGGTGCCCATCGAACGTGGCCCAAGTGCAACGGAGCACCAGACACAGCCCGTTTCAGGACGGCAGTTTCGAACCACGAACATGTCCTCGGGACCGGACGTTGCGCTCTCACGATCATTTTTCTTTTTCTTCAAAAAGGGAACTAATTTTGTACATCTGTGCTCCCAAACCCCACCCGTTCCATCCCTTATACCCCTCTACTCCCCGTCCCTGACGCAGACCCTACACGGCCGTCTCGAGTGCCATATGCGCCTCTCCTTGGCGCCGAGCACGGCGTCCATCATGATCTCGGTCTCGGAGCGCTCCCTGCGCGGGGCCGCGGGGGGCGTCGACGCGGGCGCCTTCCAGAGCTGGGTCTCCTCGACCGAGGCCGAGATCTCGAACTCGCCGCGGCAGAGCGCCATGGCGCCCAGCACGACCTCCGTGCTGGTCCGCGCCGCGATGAGGGGTAGCGACTGCTGCAGCGTCCCGTTCCAGGCGAACTTGCGCGTGAAGTCGAGCGCGACGTTCGGGGGCCGGTGGCAAAGCGCCGGCATGAGCCTGAGGGTGGGGTAGATGGGCTCGTCCATCCTGTTCGTGATGACCACCTTGATCTGCGTGAACTGGTCCGTGTAGATTGTGCTACCCTCTTGCGGGGAGCTTTGTGCTTGTGGATCCCCGATGGAGATGTCGATGCCGACCTCGTCGATCTTGATGGCCTCGATCATGCGGGGCGCGAGGCGGAGGCCTCGTAGCTCGATGGTGCCCTGTCTAGCCGGCCCGGACAGGCTCTTCCAAGAACCAGTGAGCTTCTCTAGGATTTTCTCCCGGTACCAGAATGCTTCCCGGTTGCCTCTCTCTATCTCTGGGGTGATCTTGCTGCTGCTGACAACAAACTGTCGTTGTCTAGAAGGGTTCAGAGCCGGTATTGACGCATGTGGGTCGTCTATAAACACCCTTGGGACTGGAACGACGATGCGGTTTGTGTTTCCCGGTAGGATATGCTCCTGAATCATGATGCCATTTTCTGCCTTGAGGTTGACTTGCATGTCACTTGGCCAAGCGTTCCGGAGGTCTAGCAACAGCAGGCAATGCTCTTCGTCAGAGAGTGGAGACTCCGTTTCGACTTCCTCAATGCCCAAGCGAGCCCAGATGGGTTTGGGCACCTGGCCTTTAACAGGCAGAACATCCATCCTCGCAAGCTCTACGCTGGCATTTACTGTAATTGTTAGATCAAGGCAGACTTGGCGGGTATGAAATTCGTCCTTGATTTCGGCTTGAGGCATGCCAAGGTGCGCATAGTCGACTTGAATCGTCCCGTTAGTGAGACCAGGTTTTCCGAGAATTTCGAAGTCAAAAGTAGCTGTGCCTCCAGGAGCTATATACCTCTTGGAATCGTCGATTTTGCGCAACCTCAAGGCCTGTTTCCTTGCAAGTATGAGCTCGTACTCATATAACTCCGCAGGCGTCGCGTCTCTGGCTGTCAATGCCGTTTGTAAAGGTCCTTGTGTCGAATCCTGAAATGAGAAAAGTAGTAAATCTGCGGGCGTAGTCGGCGAGAGATTTTGGAGCGTCACGGAGAAGACTTGTCGTTCTCCTTCTAGAATCATGACCGAGGATTGGAAGAGGGATGTAGACTTTATAACAACAATAGGCTGGGCCGCGATAACACTCAGTCCAATACTATCGGGTTTCAACGGTGGCCCAGGGAAAGGTAATTTTTTGTTTTGCTCCAATGCCGCCAACCCAACCCCCTTGATTTTAGTTGCCGTATCCGGAGCCCATTGATGAGGAAAAATGGGAAATCTCCTTTCCCGGCATCCACGTACTTTCACTATAGCCCCAGTAATCTTCAAGGAACCTGCAGCTTTGGGTGTTCCGGTGAGCTTCAGGATCTGAGTTCGATACGGTCCGATGAGTGTGTTCGTTATTGAAGAATCCAAGCCGGCACCTTCCGTGTCTAGCTTGATGCTTTCAATATCCACATCGATTTCATAGGGATTCTGGAGCGTGATTCTGAAAGTTGCTGTTTCCCCTGCAATAAGTGTCCTATCCACCGCCTCCTTGTCCGGTGCCCTTATGAATGGATTGTAGATGAAAGGATTTACATCCTGTGAAGTGCGCGCAGTCGTGACACCTGGCAAGACGGTTTTCGGGTGTGATGTGGGTGTTCTGGTTGGCGGCAAAGGGTCTATCGTGATCCCTCGAACGAGGAATTCGTCCCAGTATTCCGCAGACAAATGCCCTAGGCCTAATCTCTGCGACAGACCGGACGTCTTCGAGATATTGGTTACTAACCTGATCTGCTCATCTCTCGTGATTATAGGAGCTGCATCTTCCCGACGCGGCCCCGGTGCAACCCCACTTCCGGCAGTGCGCAATAGATCGCTTGAGAACCTCAACACGCCTTTAAAGTCTGGTAAGGCCTCGGAGAAGTTGATACAAGCTCGAAGAATGTTGAGCTTGATATTGTTGATCCCAAACTGCCTAGCTGAGGATTGACTCTGAATCCTCGAGATGACCTTCTCATCTGAGTCACTCAGCCGACGCAGATCCTCAGTGGAACCATGAGCGGCATCATCGAAATTGACCACGCCGTATGTCTTGCATAGCAACCCGAGAAACGCGTCGATGCCATGTTCTATATCCCCTTCGCCAAGCTCCAGAGCACCTGCGCCATTTCCATGGCCGTTCATAGCGTTGAGACCTACCAGACCGGCGGCTGGATGGATACCGACTTCGGCGGCGCCTCGTGTTCTTGCTTCGACTAGGCCTCCGATCAACACCGATACCAACTCCCGCACAACCATAGCTTTCTTTCTATGAAATCCCAATGAACCCAGAATGGACGAGATTCCGCTGAGGATAATTGCACGATCTACAGTCGTGAGTACCTCGGGCACTGAGGATGGAAAAGCTTTGAATAACAGAGTTGTAATTTGCGCACGAGTTGGCGCGATGTCAAGCCGAGGTGTCGTACTAAAGGGTTTCGTAGGCAGTTTACCGATAACCATTCTTTCCAACGACTTCTTGTCCAGCTTGCCTTCGCCTAGATGAAGGCTCGTAAGTAAGCAGCAGAATCGAATGATAGATTCTGACAGAGGCAGCGGAGGAAGTTGTTCCCCAGATATCCTCGAATATAATCCTACTATTCTCTCTAGCAGCTCCGGTAAGATATTTTGGAAATTCCGTAGATGCTTCGGTTGATTGGGGTCTCCCTCCTCGGCTTCCGGTCCTTTAGATATGCTGCTAATGGCCTTGTCATTCGTAGGCAGGCATATCGTAGGAACCTGAAATTCAAGCCCAACCCAGCCAAGCAAGAGCAGACAAACTGTGATAAGTTCAAGTGCTTTACCATGCCACAGGTGATCGTTGATAGACTTCGCAACGGTTGCGCCCTCGACCAGCTCCTTCAGCGCATCTGTCCACCGACCAGCCTGGAGAAATAAGGATCCGACTAAGATCATTACTCGCCCTCGACCTTTGTTTCTATGTCTCTCATTCAAACCGCCTGGCCCAAAGCCTTGAAAAGAGACCTTGTCTTGGTTGGTTGACTTCGCACCTCCGGCGGAGCCTGGCCGAACTGACGGTGGTTCGGGACTTGTCGCATCGGTACTGCCATTCACGGTGGCAATATCATCAAATGTAGTTGGTGGGTTAGATAAACCACTACGAACAGGGGTTGTCGGTCGTGCCGAGGGAGTCGAGCTATTAGATCCAAACGGGAGCGACTTGAAAGGGACTGGCATGGACATGCGAACCTGGCTCCTATCGCCGCCGCTGCTACTAGATGCCGACCTCGAAACAGATGGCACGGCGAATTGCGAGTTTCGTCGCGCTGTCGGGTGTAACTCATCCGAAGTCCAAGAAGAAGCTCCATTCATTCCCGCTCTCGTAGGAGCCTGGCCAGGGGACTCTATAGCTTTCTTGCCCTCGATAGACTTGGCGAGCGTCGTCATCTCTGCTAGCAACAAGGAAGATATATCACACATTATAGTTTTTATCGTGGTCCTCTTCGAATTTTCCACCGGCGGTATCGTTTTGATTCCCTCGGGGATAGGAATCGTGCTATCCGTATGCGGCGCATAATCGAATATTAGTACCTGATGGGTCAGCATTTTCGGGTGCAAGTCTCTCAAATCTTCCAGCTCTTGATATAAAGTTCGGATGTTCCTCTCTGCCATGGTCGGCGCATAACCGTTGGCCGACTGCCTTTTGCTGAATGCCATATTTTCAAGCTCTCTTCCATCAGCTATAGCAATAAGGGCCAGAGGTTCGCGGAACAGCTCGAAGGGAGCTAGAGAGAGGTGGGACGGTGGCGGGACATGCGTGATTAAATCGTAGAACATAGCACCATCAGGGAAGGCGAGGGGTGTGAACATGTCTAAGGAGGGAATCGTCAGTCTGGCAGTTATTTACGTATTTTGGTATTGTGAAGAATCTCACTCCGATTGGGTCGCCCGTCGGCGGTGATGTCGCGAAGGTAGACGACATGTTCCTCATTCAGTCTCTGGACGAAAGAGGAGAACCTGTCTTGTTTGATCTGGCCGACGGGCAAGACTAATGCTCGTACCCTCGCCGGGGCGACGGGTAACATAGAGTCTAGGCTCATCCTAACATCTGCCTCGGTTTTACCCTGACATGACAGAACAGCCGCATGCCTAAGGAAGGAGGGAGTAGATCTCGAGGGGTCGCGCGATTCGTTCGATTGTTCGCCGAGCTTGGGTGTGTCGCAAACGTCGTTGAATATTAGTCGTTAGGTAGGTAGGGTTTGTTAATTCGGAATCAGTCTCATTTGAGATCATAGACTGAAAAATCAAATACGAAAGTAAAGAGTCTTGTTTGCGCAAATACGCCAATAATATGTTCAAACGCAATGCTGTTCAGAAGGGAAATCTAAAGAATGACGATGCGAAGCCCAAGTTCAAATTCCAGTTCAAGTTCCAGTTCAAGCTCCTGAGCCTCGTGCGCCGTCCAAGATAGCTGACCAATCAGGATTCAGACTGACAAACAGGGGTGTTCCAAAAAGAGACAGTGCCCAGATGCCGTCCGGGGTTGACAGCCATGTACCTAGGTACATGGAAATGTGACAGACCAGGCTGCCAGGGTATGCGCAGTCTGTAATTGAATTCGATGAAGAAGGTTTAAAGCTTAGGTATCAAATTCATTCTACTAGGTATATCGAAGTAAAAACATTCAAAGTCTTCCAACAGTTGTTTATCGATACATACCTATTAAATTCTTCGAGGTATCAACCAAAATCTCCGCCACCTGTAAGCTAATGTCGGTATTAAAACCGGGGGCTTAGAAGAATCACCGGTGTTGATCCTTGCAACATCAAAATATGCGGAAAATCCATAGCTGGCTGGAGCTGTGGAATTTACGCAATTTTAGTTGTCGTGCCACGTTTAGTCAGCGTAGGATGGGTATCTCTGCGTTGCGATTATCCTAACTGAAGGAGTACGATTAGGTACACGATAATCCAAGCCAACTATCTAATTCATAGATGATATCTATGTCGATGTAACGCTCGATGGTCCTCCAGTTCCTTCAAGTTTCCCCTCCGCCTTTGCCTTACCTTGCGTGATCTCATTCTTCAGCTCCGATTCGAAGATATCGACGGCGACGCTTGCTTCAACAAAGTCTTCCAGCTCCTCGGTCACCGTTTTTAACTTCTCTTTCACGGCTTCGGCTCCCTCGAATCCCACGATGTGACGCGCCGGCGGGTTCTCATGCCCACCAATAGCAGTAAGAGCATGCACCGTCTCACCTACCAGACGGTCCATCGAAGAAGTAGGAAGTTTGGGGTATCTGTGGATAATATCCGTCTCTGAAGGCTCGAGAGCCGTGTCCGGATTTAGATTCAGTACATTCGTGAGCATATCCCTAACGCTCGGCGCAGGGTTGTTCTCGCTATCGTAATGCGGCAACGAAGGAGAGAAGATAATCTTATTAGTCAAAGATTGGATCTCCTTGTGCGGTTGCACTATGGTCACCTTGATATTAAAAGGTGCAACCTCGTAGGCGAGCGAATCGCAGAACCCCTCGAGCGCCCATGTCGCCGCTGTATATATAGGCATTCCAGGAGTGCCTATGTGCCCGCCGAGGCTCGTAAGAATCATGATGTGACCGGTATGTTGCGCGCGAAACGTCGGGAGCGAAGCTTTGATGAAGTTTACCTGCGAGAAGAAGATGGTTTCGAACTGGTCGCGAACTAAATTCTGCGTCGCCGGTGAGGTGGATAATTCCTCCACGGTTCCAACGATGGCTATTTGGAGACAATCATCTTGTAAGCATTATGCTTTGCCCTGCGCAAGTTTGTGGTTTGTGTTGGTGGGCTGCGCGTGGAGAAGAGTTCGCATACCTTCAGACGTGCAACACAGTAGAATATCAATGCGACCAAACACATGTTTTGCCTCCGCCACAGCGGCACTGCATTGGCCCATGACGCGACCATCGCAACGTATGCTCCGAATACGATCCTTCCAGCCCTCCCGATCTTTCCGGTTGCTCTTACACTCGTTGACCAGCTCGCGAAACTCGGCGCTTCGATCATCGTGCTCGATTTCGTGCGGCGGCAAGCATGCGACGACATAATCGCCGTGGGTAAGCAGTTGCCTTATCAACCGGACGGCCAGAGGGGTCAGTGACGAAGTTAGGAACCATGTTCGCGGGGAATTGTGTGTCGCTACAACACGATTCATTAGTCGGGATTCCGGTCGCGAAACAGCATTTAGCCAAGAAAAACACGGGTTGGCATTCCAGGCTCGCACAATTGCGGGCAGCAACTTGAGCGGAGATAAAAGAGGAAAGGCTGTTTCGTCGTGGGACTCGAGTCGCGCAAAGTTGCGCAATGGAAGGAGAGAAAAAAAGGAAGAAGGGCTTAGGTAAGGAAAGACAAGGAAGACAAGATAGGTAAAAAGGCAGCAAAGGTAGCTTAGCTTGACGCACGGAAAGATGCTGCAGGGACAGAATGCGAATGTCGTGCTGGGCCTGATGACTCGGTTGTCTTCCTTTCGGACATTTCCACCTTTCTCTTTTATCCCTTTCGCTCGCTGTGAAGGGTTATTCCAGGCCGCGGGCGGATCAACAACAACGAACAACTGGACGCCACTGAGGACACCGCTGGATCTACCAACGATCCGGCATTACCACGATTGGAATCAATTGCAACAAGAAAAGACCCAAGCAAAATTATTTTTTCCTGTTCTTTCCTTCTTCTTAATCAATGGTAGGGACTGTCTCGTTTTCCAACACCACAGGAACGAAGAATTGGTTCACGATAGTTATAGGAGGAGTAGGTCGACAGTTCTAATTTTGAACCATTGAAATCGACGGAATATCATCTAAAGCAGTCATATTATATCGTCGTATCACACTACGCTTCCGTATGGTGACTATCTCGCTACCTATGTACTGATCAGTTTACCTCGCCTCTAACTCCCCTAATGGGGTGTTCCTGTCCCTCAGCCCGGCAATTGGCACATCCCGAAATAACGAAAAGAAAGCCCAGGAAGATCATTGACCCCACTAAGCACGCTACAGCCGCGTGAGGAGGTGGGTAAGAAGACCTATGAGAAAAATGCTCTCATGTCAATATGAGGTCGAGTCAGGACGAACAGTTTCTCGGCATGGACAAATTCCGCCTGTTACTAGACTTCCAGAGTTGAGAAACCAATGTGTCAGGCACTTAGTACGCCATGTATGTGCTGTAACGACTGAGTAATACTTGAAATAGGATAGGCTGCGACGCAACTTGGGCCTGTCGGGAGTTTTGTCCCTTCGAGTTTGGGGTCTCCGGGATCTTCAACCACGGCCGAGGTTGTAGTATCAGTTCGGTTTCGGCAGCCATCTCGGATATCACGAACTGCAATGCAACAGCACCTCAATATAGTAGGACATTGTGTCTCGATAGTTTTCTGTTTAGTACCCTCTTTTATTTAGTTAAATCTGGGGAACCCTTGGTCGGATACCATTTTTAGATGCCTGTCGGAATCTCGCGAGACTATTCCATTCACACAGGAGTGGACGATAAGCGAGAAGGGTACCCTGAAAGTTGAGGGGGCACATGGCATGTAATGTAGGTGAAAATGTTCTGCGTGAACAATCTCACGAATTCATTTATCTACCTAACATCCATATGTACGCATATACCTAGTAGATTGGAACATTTGAAGTTTGCGATTAAAGTTATCTTGTGCCACCCTGAAGATACCACCTGGAAACGGTAAAATAGGGATTTGTTTAAGTTCATGCTACTATTGCTTAGTTCGACCCGTGGCGTTGAACTTTGACAAACTAATGATTAGGGTAGTCGGTGGTGGAAGTAGGTTGCAGCGCGATTTCTTTTCACGGCTCTTATATATAATTGGTTCATCCGACGTCGGGGAAGGAGAAGAGCCGGGTCGATTCCATGTCATGTCACCTGTTTCCACTTGCGAACTTGTAATTGACTAAATTTAACTGAAAGAGCTTTTCATCCACTCAGACAATGGATCTCGATGACTCAGCCTTATGATTTTAAATATTCGATGAATTCAATATTCTCTTAATTATTTTACTTACTTTTTATTTTCCTATTCATATTATTATTACCTGCCTTCAATCCAACAAGAATGCCCTCGAGGGCTGATATCACATACTTCGGGGCGGGCCCGGCGTTACTGCCCACTCCCGTCCTTGAAAACGCCTCGCAAGCTCTATTAAATTATAACGACACAGGCCTAGGCATTGCTGAACATTCTCATCGTTCTCAATACGCAGCCGACATTATCAACAATGCAAAGGCTGATTTAGCTACCTACTTGGATATTCCTGATGACTATGAAGTCCTCTTCATGCAAGGTGGCGGAAGTGGCGAATTCTCCGCTACTGTTTACAATATTGTTGGTGCTTGGGTAACTCGAAAGAAAGCCGAAATCCTGAAGCAATTGGGCGCTCAGAGCGAGGAGCAGGCGAATCAAGAAGAGCTCGTTTCAGCACTCAAGAAGGCTGTTGATACCGAGTTGAAGCTTGACTACCTAGTAACAGGTGGGTGGTCTTTAAAGGCCTATCAAGAAGCCGGTCGTCTATTAGGCCCGGAGTACACCAATCTGGCTACCGATTCCCGAACCGTGAACGAAGGCAAATTCGGCAAAATACCAGATGAGAGCACATGGAAGTTGTCCAAAGATGCTGCCATGGTATACTACTGTGACAACGAGACTGTAGATGGCGTCGAATACCCCAAGTTCCCTGAGGCGCTAGGTCCCGACTCCAATGGCGTACGCCCTATTGTCGTTGCGGATATGTCATCGAATATTTTATCGAGAAAGGTCCCCGTCGAGAATTTCTCGCTCATCTTCTTCGGCGCACAGAAGAATCTTGGTTCGACCGGAGTCACCGTAGTCATCATCAAGAAGAACCTATTGCCCCCCGCATGCCCGCAGCCGTCCCCGGCATTGCTGAGAAAACTCGGTCTCCCCGTTCCTCCGATCATATTTTCTTATGAAACTGTTGCCAAAAATAACAGTTTGTACAACACGCTCAGCATTTTTGAGTATGCTCCCACATCAACCATTGTGTCATTAGTGCCTACCTAACGTTACATTGTAGTGTCTATATAGCTGGCCAGGTTCTCAAGAAACTGCTTGCGACGTATCCAGATAAGGTTGATGGTCAGCAAGCAGTTTCCAACAAGAAGGCAGAAATCATCTACAAGGCCCTCGAGACGTACCCGAGCATTTACAAGGTCGTTCCAGACAAGTCGGTCCGCTCCAGGATGAACATATGTTTCCGTGTGACCGCGGTAAGCATTCTTCTAACATTCATTGAGCGCCTCTAATTATATGTGTAGGGAGATGATACGGCGAGTACCGAAGCAAAGTTCCTGAAGGACGCAACCGCTCGCGGGCTCACCGGCTTAAAGGGTCACCGAAGTGTTGGCGGCATCCGTGCCAGCAATTACAATTCGATCCCACTTACCGGGGCCCAACAGCTCGCCGATTTCATAGCCAACTTTGCTGAGACTCAGGGGTAATACCTTAGCACGAGGCAACGGTGATGGTGAGAGTGAACCATCACCCATTGTGAAACAGCGGGTACACGCTTCATGTACGACTTCAGTTCAAACATGAAGGAATCCATGTGCGAGGGGTACAGTTTTGGGTAACAGTAAAATTGTGCCGCGAGAGGTAATGATTTTGGCATATGTCCAGCTCTCTTGGTATCTGGAATTGGCGTTTGGTGCTCTTGCATCGTATGCAACGGTAAAGGGGACAAAACACAGCATTCAACATGGCGGTTGGATCGTCACACATAGAAATGTTCACATTGGCTAGACAAAATATACTATTCATCTAGGCTCCAGGACATATGACCAACAATCTTTCTATTCGTCACATTTTTCTTATCTCCTATGCCTCTACCTTAGCTTTCAACCACCCGGGGATCTGAGGTGGGTTATCCCATCCGTCCAGATACGTCTCCCGCGGGACGTCCTCGCCGGAGGGCTTGGCGTAGATGGCCGAGATGAACCATACCGTCTCCCCCTTCTTGATGGTATACTGCAGGGTCGGGATGACGGTCCTGCTCTCCACCAGATTGGAGTTGGGGTCGGCATTGACCAAGTTCGCGGCGCGCTCGACCCCGGTCTCCAGCGCCTTGATGCCCACCGCACCTTTAGACACGGCGAAGGCGCCCTCCTTGCCCGTGGACCAGCCGTCGGGCGTGTTGAGGTCGTAGTTCCCGATGATCCTGGGGTGCGTGCCCTCGCCCTTGGCCGCGTCGTACGGGTCCAGGTAGCGCCCATCCGCGGCGCGTTGGTTGCAGATGGCGAAGGCGCCGTCGGCCGTCATGACCTCGCGGCCGGCCGTGATGCCGTGGACCCGCAGGTGCCAGTTCGGCGTCGCGGGGTCTGGCGGCACTAGCGTCGTCTCCACGGCCACGTCCGGGAACGGCTTCCAGATCGACACGAGCACCGGCGTATTAGAGGCCCCCCGGTGCTCCAGCCCCGTGTACTCCGACTTGCGCCGCGTCTTCCAGTACTCCCCGCCGTCGTCCGAGAACCCCAGCTGCGACGCCAGCGCGTACTGCTCTAGCGAGAAGAGCCCCGGCGGCACGGAGTACGCGTACGCGCTGCTGTAGGCGAAGCACCCGTACTTGGCGTGCGTACCTTTCATGGGGTAGCTGCATGCCTGGCCGGAGGAGAGGAGCATGCAGTGGTTGCCGAGATAGCTAGGGGAAATATATTAGTAGGATGAAGGGATATGCGGGTTGGGATTACTACCTTGCGATGTGACCTGGATGTGGTAGCTCCTTGACCAGCGGTATAGCACCTCCGGGGAGCTCCTCTTCAGACGTCCAGAATGGGTGCTCTGCGGGGACGGCTAGGCATATGAATGCTAGACAGGCCCAGTACTTCGGTCTCAGTTAGTAGGTGAAGGGTGAGGAAGACTATGTATGACTTACAGGACTACCAGGGCTGTTATAGTTCTCCGCCATCTACATATCGTGAGCGATGTTCTGAGGCTTAGGTCAGGGGGTGCTGTTACTTACATACATGTTTGGGTACGAGTACCCAATAGTCAGCGTCCCACTTGAACTCCAGATTTGAGGTTGTGTCTGCCACCACCGCAAATGTCGCAGGACCACGCCTTTGACCATTCCCCACGTAAGCGGCTCGGGTAGCTCAACTCCAGCATAAGCTAGGGCACCCCAGAAGGATACCATGGCGAATCGATAACCCACACTGCGGCCAAAGGGAATAGAGCGACCTGAGGGAATATGTTAGATGCCGAAGAAGCTTGGCCGAGTGATGCTCTTACCTTCGTTATCGTAGTAGTGGATCAAGTCAAGCGCGACCTGCTTAGCACGATTTCTAAACTCTTCAGCCCGGGCTGGCTCATCCTCGCCTGCTAGTTTCGCATATAGAAGTTGAAGGAATTGAATGGCGAAACTCGAAGAGTAGTAGTCCATCTCTGCGGCAAGTCAACATCGGGGTTTTAATTCCCATTTTGGGTAGCATTCAGACTTACGATGAATGCCCTCCGGGCCGTCGTTTGACCAACCGCCACCACGGTAGAAGGTGTTGAGATGTTCAATATCACGGTCTAGTCTCTCCTGCGAGAACTTGCCTCCGTTCTTCTTCAAGCCAAGGTTCGCAAATACACGGAACCATAGCCAATTGGTATTGGGCATGCTGGAACACTATTAGTTCTCCCCCTGAAGAACGAGCATGATTGAATTTACTTCTTCTCGTTTATTGAGTTTCCCAGCCAGTTCTCGACGTTTTCTCGCTCCTTTTCGTTGAATGAATCCCAGATGACGGGAGCGACAGCTAAAGCATAGCCTACCCTTAGGTAAGCTGGCGTCTTAGAAGATGGGATAGAAACATACCGAGGGGGCACATTTCCACCATCCTCTGGTCATTATCTCGTGGGTATCCCCAGTACTCGGGGTTTTCAGGATCGGTTCCCGACTTGATCCCCTGAATCCACCATTCTTTCCCGTGA
The DNA here is from genome assembly GCA_022578535.1 of Jackrogersella minutella. Lineage (NCBI taxonomy): Eukaryota > Fungi > Ascomycota > Sordariomycetes > Xylariales > Hypoxylaceae > Jackrogersella > Jackrogersella minutella. The sequence continues at coordinate 167,937 of MU388227.1, forward strand.
TAGTCACCACCACCAGCTAGTAAACAAGCCAGACCCCAAAGAGGTCGACAGATGCCTTCTACCTCAGAAGCAGTCTGATCGAATCTGACGGCGGTGGCTCCAGGGCATTTCACTCGAGCTTTCTGCGGGGAGAAGAACGGCTCGAGAGGATCGAGGAGAGTCCCTAATAGCTCCTGAACGGAAGCGCGGTCGGTAATATTCACCTTGGAAAAGGGGTGGATGCCATTGTAACCAAGGACGAGGCCGGTCTTGGGCTCCATTGTGAAGTTCCCAAAGAGGACTGACAGTCAAACCAACAACAGGCCAAGAAGTAAAAGAGAATACTAAAATTGAGAAAAGAGAACTAGAAAGAGAAATAGAAACCTACTATATCTTTAGTATACCTACTTGTGTTTAACCTACCTCTGTACGTGGGGTTCCGCTTCGTCAGTCTCCTTGTCTCGAGCATGAGGGGCTGCCTTGGGGTTTGTGGGGTGATAGAGCTTTCGCGGCTAATTTCACAGATGAGTTCCTCCATGAATCCCCACCAATTGACGAAGTCTGGAGCTAAACAGGTATGTAGGCTCTATTTTTACATGAGGTAGGTAGCATAGGTGAAAGATTTCGCCGATTCGGTCTAGATCACAGCGACGAACACTCCATGATTAAGCCGCCAGGGTTGCAGAGGATCTGGTGAATACTGAAGCTAGAGTAGTAGAGATGCAATGTTGCTTTTGCGTCAACCAATCGTTCGTTAATGTTACCTTGATTGATATGCTATTGTCGGCTGTGGTTAGAGACTGGGTCAAGGTGATGTGATGTCTATGTTTCGTTTGTGAGCTGGCAACCCGCTAAGAAAATATCCTTGATCCAGAATTTAGCTATTCATCATAATAACTCATCTTTACATGTTACGACGTAAGGTCTCTACGATCTCTTACCACTTCGATTACCTAGGTATACACTGCTAGTATTAGCTACGCTACAAAGCTCGCTATGACAATAGGAGCCGACTTAAGTAAACCCTACCTCAAACGTCTGAATACAAGATATCGTGATGATATGTTGTATGATATTATTTCGTCTTCGCTCGTTATTCCGACCCCCTATAAACGTACTTAGGTAAGCTTGAGAGGTCCTTAGGTTCACTTCCAACCGTGCATTCTAAGTGATACTTGATGAAACCAAAGGTGTTCGAGGGTGACCATGGCCTATTCCGGGAGGTCTAATTGGAATTAACAAGCAATACCTACATGCAGAGCTGGAAAAGGAATAGGAGATAAGTATCAATATGAACCGCGGCAGTCAAGAGTGCGGAGTCTGTTTTGGGGAAGTGCGGGATGCGGGGGACTCCCTTGTCATCTTAGCCAGTATTAGTGCACTGGGGCGCTGAGGCGCTAAGGGTCCTAGTCTCGATTCAAGGTCATTCCATGGAGCCTCTATCTCGATGTTGGTATTTAAAGAGACAGTTATAACAGTGTTGACGCCGAGGTTTATTTACAGTCCTTTATCTTATCATCAGTACTAAATAAGAAATACCTCCATGTTTACCCAAAAAAAAAAAGGTTAAAGAATGTATTATAAGATGGAAGGAGCCAAATATTATGGCTACCTCGATCGATACACACAGTGCCGAAGGGAGAGGGAGCGTCGGACGGAGTTAATGAAGGATCCCTCATGTGTATCCATGCTTTGTTTGGGAGCTTCCGTTATATTGGGATGTCAGCTCCAAAACTACCTACTTAAGTACTTTCAGCTAACATCTTCACTGTCGTGAGAAGCTCGGAAGGTACAGAAAACGAATGACAACCGGAGACTGGTACTCCTAAACAAGATGGCTTCTATTCCAAGAAAACTCTGGGAGCATCCCAATCCTGAAAAGACACAAATGTATGAGTTCATACAGCGCTTGAATCACAAATACAACCTCGGTCTGAAAGTGAGAGAAATCTAAGTCATGGATAACCCTTTCTATGAATCACTAACGCATACTAGACCTTTCAAGATCTATATCAATATTCTATCACTAAACGTTCAGACTTCTTCGTCGAGGTCTTTGAGTACTCTAACTTACTATACACTGGCTCGTACGACAGAGCAGTAGATGAGAGTAAACCAATTGACAGTATCCCACTCTGGTTCCAGGGAGTATACCTCAACTGGGCCGAAAATATTCTATGGTCTCGCAAACCCCGAGACCCTACCGATCATCATGGGAAGACAGGAAAAGAAAATACGAAGATAGCATTGACCGAGGTCCGCGAAGGCGTGACTGAAATCCGGCATGTCACATGGGCAACCCTCCGGAAACTCGCGGCCCATTTTGCTTCCGCATTGTACTTCGGTGGCGTAAGACGAGGAGACCGAATAGTTGTAGTGGGTTCCAACAGCATCGAGAGTTTGGTCCTCTTCATTGCCACAGCCTGGATAGGTGCCATCATCAGTAGCAGCTCGACTGATATGGGTGCCCGAGGGATATTACAGAGAACGGTCCAGGTCAACCCAAAGGTAAGACGATTTTCCCCTTTATCCAACAGTAGCTTACTCAAAAATAAGTACATTTTCATGGACGATGCAGCTCTTTACAATGGTAAACGGGTCGATTTGCGCCAGAAGATGGCCGAAATCGTCTCGGGAATGGAAGGTTGCCATGAGTTCTCTGGCCTGGTCTCAATCCGTCGTTTTTCTGATGCCTTAGACATAAGCAACATCCCTAAGTCTCAAACCCTAGAATCATTCCTTGACAAAGGCGATCCGCAATTTCCACCACCAATCGCTCGAATTGCCTTTCACGAGCCATTCATCATCTGCTACTCATCAGGCACCACTGGTGTTCCGAAGGCGATTGTCCACTCTGTAGGTGGCATTCTTTTGAATTACTGCAAGGAAGGTCTCCTCCACGAAGACTTGAGATCAGACGATACCATACTTCAGTATACGACTACGGGCTGGATTATGTATATAGCCTGCCTCAATCATCTAATGGTAGGTGCGAGATGTGTCCTATATGACGGATCGCCTTTCCAACCAGATCTTCGGACTTTTGTCAAGTTGGTTGGAGACCAGAAAGTAACGAAGTTGGGAACTAGCCCTCGGTGGCTCCACGAGATTGCTAGGGCGGGTATCTCACCTAGACAGATCACGGATTTGTCGAACTTACGAAGAGTACAGAGCACTGGTATGGTGCTGTCAGATCAACTCTTCGAGTGGTTCTACGACAAAGGATTCCCATCCCATGTCCAACTGTGTAACGTATCTGGAGGAACTGACATTGTAGGTTCAAATGTAGCCCCGGGCCTCCTCGTGTACTGACTCTATCTTAGGCTGGCAGTTTCGGGGAAGGCAACCCACTCACCCCGGTGTACGTAGGTGGAACACAAGGACCTTCCCTAGGTGTCAAAATAGCTCTATACGACTCACTGCTGCCTCCTGGCCCCGGAAAGGAAGTACCAGACGGCACACCTGGAGAACTTGTGGCTACGGAATCGTTTCCCAACGTGCCGGTCTACCTCTGGGGCGACAAAACACCGGTAGCGGTGCCTGGATCGAAATTTCACTCTTCTTACTTCGCCAGGTACGATCATGTCTGGGCCCATGGAGACTTTTGTGTCTTCCATCCGGTCACGAAAAACCTCACCTTCCTCGGAAGAGCTGATGGTGTTCTAAACCCTAGTGGTGTTCGCTTCGGTTCCGCAGAAATTTACACTGTCCTCGAGAGGAACTTCGCTGATCGAGTGGCCGACTCCGTATGTGTCGGGCAGAGACGACCCCAAGACGATGACGAGAGCGTGATGCTGTTCTTGCTGATGCGACCTGGGCATAAATTTGACTCGAAGCTCGTGAATGAAGTCAAGGAGACTATCGAGAAGGAAACAACCAAGAGGCACGTGCCTAAATATGTATTTGAGACCCCCGAGATACCTGTAAGTTGAAAACATAGCTCTTGGTTTGGCTGTCATGCTAACTTGGAGACAGACAACGGTCAATCTTAAGAAAGTTGAGTTGCCGGTGAAGCAGATTGTATCAGGGCAAATCATCAAGCCAAGCGGCACACTACTCAACCCGAAGAGTCTGGACTATTACTACCAATTTGCTAAGATCGAGGAGCTGGTTAGGCCTCAAGCGAAGCTATAGGACGAAATATCGTAGGTCTTTTGTGTATTGGCATGTAGGTACCGCGTGATCGCTATTGATGATCAGAGAAGACATATCCCCGACTTGTGGACATATTGGTTCTTAAAAAGATTTCCTTCTTTTCTTTGGATGTTCGAAAAAAAGGGGGCATGAAAATAATATTTGACAAGGCATTCATTACCATACCACCTGTGCATGGTGAGTAATTATATATTGAATCTTTGACAATATTATATGAGCTAGCTACTGGATAGCCTTTTTGGTGAATATTGAACTGTCGATATTGCTACAGGAGCATATCGTCAACCAGTTTAAACATATAACCATTTCGAGTAAGTATGTGATCTTGGCCATCACCGTAACATTCCTTACCTACACTTACCTACCGCATTATTTATGTAAGTACCTCCTAGGTAGGCTTAGTTCAACCCAACCCAATGAAAGACGATGACCTCCAACCATTGGATAAAAAATGATTATAATTAACTTTAACGTCGATAGTGCTTGTAATCAAATATTACCTGATCTACACATATCTAGTAGCTCAGATAGGTTAATGTATATCAAGGTTTAGCCGCAAATCAGCTTAAGTTGGAACTCTATCTTATATGTATCGTATGTAGACGGAGCTTCCCTGTCTCCTCACATAGTAGATTTCATAAGTATGTCATTCATCATGAACGAATCTAACATTGGAATTGATAGACAAAGCACCTAACCGAGGTAGTATCTATCGAATCCGGAAACAACCCTAAGAATTAGATTCACAAGGAACAAACTAATGACAGTTAAGGGAAGCGGACACATGCATACCTCTTTGAAATATACTAAAAGTCAGATGTTCCTGCGAATATCCGAGTGTTTCCCTTCAGCTCCAACAAAAACGTCTCCAACGTTTCTTACACATCCTACATATCATACATATCCTACCTATGAGATAAATTGATACGTGTAGTCATCAGCACGCAGCATTGCGTGTGTGGAGAATTCGGCGGCACCTCAGGGTCTAGTTACCTATCGCTATCATATGCATGTAGGATGGATGGATGTAGGTACACTACTGAATTACCTAGGTACCCCTCGCAGTTCGGCAGCAGGCCTTTCATGTACGATGATTCTGTATCTCAAATACCTCCCTAGGTACCCAATGATGAATTTTAGGATATGTAATATTGTTTTCGGTGACACCTTTGAATATTTGTATCGATATTGAAAAATTTTATGGCAAGAACTTTCACTTAAGCAATGTATGTCTTTTTATGTAGGTATGTATCAAATTGATAATGGAAGTCCTTAGGCCTAAGCTTGATTGTATGTACAAGTACATCACGATAGATGTATGGACGGCAGGGACCTACATACTGTAAAACGATAGGTGCCACTCTAGCGAGTCCTTAGACCAATCAGCATCCATTCCCTTAGGTACCAAAGCGCTCTTTACCGTACCAGCGCTGTACCTACTGGAGTCTGGAACTGTCCAGGGTAGGCATGCGTGATATCTTATCAGCTATGTCGGTACATAATGGATAATAAGGCACAACCAAAAAGATACGTGCATCAATTACATGTGTACAGGTAAAAGAAATCCACTTTGGACCTATCTACGTGTACGTACTTATGTACCGTGAAGTAACTGGCACGGGATTTTGTAAGCGGTCGATACAGGGAATTTGCATATCCACTTGGGTGCAGCAAGCATCCGCATTCCCCTTCCATCCATTCATTCATCCATCCTGTGGATTGCCACATACAACATACATACATACACTCACTACCTTACATACTTACCTACACTACACTACACTACACTATTACTACGACGTATGTACCTACCAACCCACCAACTACTAAGTAAATGTATGGATGGTGAATTCCAAACACGACATCCTTCGAACTCTGGTCCATCAAACTTTACATTGTTTACCTCGACCTCGTCCCCGTCGTTGTGCCACCGACTGGACTAAGTTAGCATCGTTGCCCAAATTCAAGCATACTACTATTACCACTACCACTATTACTGCCGCTACCTGTCAGTCACACACGTCATATATGTGATTCGATGTAGATAGAAGGCAATCGGCCACTTGACGTCGGGAACTTGGGAATACTCTTCTTAATACACCAGGATCGGTTATTAAGCTTATAACCTGAAAGCTTAGGTTTGACCTTAAGTTTTTTACGGCCCACGCATGACATGAGGTCAGCTATCTTAACGGGCCACCATCCGTACCAAAAGTTGTCATTCAAGCTTAATTACAACGTCGCCTCCCAACCGTTACTACATTCCTTCTTAAGTTTACCACCAGAACCGACCACCGCCCCGCGCACGTATCGCCATCATCTTCAACATACGCCAGAAATCATCCAGCTATCACCCTTATAACCAGCTCACTTCGGCGGGATAACCTGGAATTTTCCCATCCGTTGTAGACTGCGGGTGTTCCCAGCCCGCGGTGACGAGTAACGAGTCGAAGTGGCAGACCAAACCCCCCAGCAACCTTCATCCACCCCATCCGCCTCCGACCACCCATCCACGCCGCAATACCCACGACCTTCTTCCAACACAGTCTTCTCTGCCCCCGCAACAAGCACTGCCCCCGAGAATCCAGCCAGCTATACTCCGTCGTCCACCTCCGGTGTCGTACCTGGTACTCAAGACCGCCTACCAGATTTATCCGCACAACGCCAGATTTTGGGAAGAAGGCAACGGGCTCTAAACGACGACGACGACGACGACAACAACGACAACAACGACAGCGACGACGAAAGCGATCTCACCGGCTTGCAGTCGGAGCTTCCGGGAGCCTCTGCTTCCTCTACCCTCCCTTCAGCCAGCCCTAGAAGAAAACGCAGACGTGCCGACGGTACCATGTTAGCGGACGGAGACAGAGCACCAGCATCCAATGGCACTTCGAGGCCTTACGCCAATGGGAAATCACACCAGCGATCTTTGGTATCGAGCACCGCAAATGGAACTAGTAAGACGGTCAATGGGTCCTCCAAGGTACGGCCATCGGACACATACTTCGGCCATGATCGCGAAGAAGTCACGAGAATACTCATACAAGCCCTCTCGGATATGGGCTACCAGTCTGCCGCGCAGAGCGTAAGCCAGGAGAGTGGATTCGAGCTGGAAAGTCCTATGGTGGCTGCTTTCAGAAATGCTATACTCGACGGAGATTGGCCTGAAGCAGAGCAGCTGCTTTCTGGGGCGGTAGTTTCTGGCAACCGAATGAACGAGAATGGCAACGGATTGGTATTAGCAAATGGTGCAGACAGAAAAATGATGCGATTCTGGATACGACAACAGAAATTCCTGGAACTTCTAGAGCAAAGACAAACCGCCCGCGCTCTGATAGTACTTAGGACTGAACTTACACCGTTATATCAAGACACACAGAAACTTCATTTTCTGTCTAGCCTACTCATGTGTCAGAAGACGGAAGATTTGAAGTCAAAGGCGGAGTGGGATGGCGCATACGGACAATCTCGGCATACCCTCTTGTCCCAATTGTCAAGTGAGTCCACAGTCATATAAACCACAACTGCTACCCGTAACGATACAATTTGCTGATTATCATCCCAGAATGCATCTCGCCATCAGTCATGCTTCCAGAGCACCGTCTAGCCATATTATTACATCAAGTTAAAGCGAATCAGATTGGAGGATGTCTCTGGCATTCAAGTGCTACATCACCATCTCTATATGCTGATCACGTGTGTGATCGCAAACAATTTCCGACTGAGACCGTTGTTGAGCTAGACGAGCATGATGATCAAGTATGGCAGGTCGTCTTTTCTCACGACGGGACCAAATTAGCTAGTTGTGGTCAAGGCAAACAGGTCATCATTTGGGATGTTCCGTCTTTTCGACCACTCCATTATCTTAAGGACCACGACGATGGGGTTGGCAATGTGGCCTGGAGCTGGGATGACTCTATGTTGATAACTTGTTGCCAGGACCGACATGCTCGGCTATGGGATGCCAATGTGAGTTTACAAATAAACCCCTTTCAATTTCTTATCCCCCTGGCTAATAGGTATAGACCGGTGTATGCCTCAAGAAGCTTGAACGGTGTCAGGAACCCGTCACTAGTTGCGTATGGGCTGTAGATAACGAAAGCTTCGTCACGGGTGCACTTGACAAAACTCATGGCCTCATTCAGTGGAATACTGCTGGAGAAAAAGTGTACGACTGGAATATCTCTCACAGAGTTGAGGACTTAGCTATGTCGCCGGATGGGCACTGGCTAGTAGCATCAGATGGGGGTTGTAATGTTCATGTCTACAATTTTATTACGCGTGAACTGGAGTATCAGATGGATCTGCAGATCAGGTTGACATCTATCAGTATCAGCCAAAACTCACGGCATCTGCTGGTGAACCACAATAACGGCATTGCGCAACTTATTGATCTTGTCCTGCGCGAACCGGTCCAAAGCTATACCGGTTTCACCAGCGAAAATTTTATGATCAGAAGCGTGTTCGGGGGAGCTGACGAAAGCTTCGTTATTAGTGGTAGCGAAGGTAAACTGCTACAACTACCCAAAATGCTCGTTCATGGCTAACTGGAGTAATAGATGGTTCGATTAATATATGGCACAAGACCAGTGCTCAGCTGGTAGAGAAGCTAAATGGCCACATCCCTGGGTGTAACTCTGTGTCGTGGAACCCGGCCGACCCATGTTTGTTTGCTACATGTGGAGATGATGGCAAGATCAAGATGTGTGTATCTTCTCCATATCGAATAACCCCCCTTTTTCATATCCAATTACTAATTGGCAATAGTTGGTCTAACGAGGAGCGGCGGCGCGTTCATCACCACGAAGCAAATCGGGGGGCAGACGGTTCTTAGTGAACTTTAGCTATCTATGTTATATCACAAATTTCTGAATTTTTTGGTACTTGCATGGAACCGGCGTATTTGGATGACGGTCGCATGGCGCTTCTCATCTCTAAACTCTCGACTAAACGCAGACCAAGGGCAACTATCTACAAGAAACATGGCCCTGATGGTATGCTCGGTCCGCATTGTTAACACAGAATACCGTCCGTCTGCAGAGACGATAGGGAGGTGGGAGTCGGTTGCGTCTTTGTTTCACCATTCAGACAATAGACTTGAGAGAGCCAAGGATGGCATTGTATATCCATGGGGGATTATGTAAAGTTATCCCTCGTCGTTCTAAACGTAGCAAGGGCCGTAGCTTTCTTCTAAATAAACAGCTGCGCCTAATTTTATTGATATAAACAAATCACTCAAGTACATATAACATATCAGATGTGCTATTCGTTGGTTATTAGTTATTGGTTATTGGCTATCTAGGTACATACCTAGATATATGATCTATGTAACTCTTATACACGATATATTCAATTTTAGCCTCTTACTCATGGCCAAGTCAGGCATTAATGTTAAACGAATAGATTTGTACCCATAAATACGTTTGTCGTCATCATGTTGGCTGAGAGCTGACGCATCCATGCTTACCTTCTAGGCAACCTAATAAAATGTCCCCTTTAATCTTTTCATCTCATTTCTGAAGTTGTAATCAGTTCATTTTATGTGGCTACCTAGGTAGTGTAGAAGGTAGAAGGTGAAGCTGTTAAATGCACGGACCAGTGAATTAGGCTGACGTTAAAAGGCCCCTAGTCTTAGTCACATGCTACCTGTGGCTCGTGGCTCGATAGGGGATAAGGCTGGTCGTTGGTGGGAGACAACTACGTAAGGTACCTACGTACTCTGTAAGGTTCCAAGGCAAGGTTGTCAAGTGCCACCCGCGTTGCGTCGCCTGGCGATTTTGATAAATGTTCCCTAACCCAAATTCCTTATTCCCTATTCTTCCAACCCTCTTAAACCCAAAAAGATCAATATCTCCATAACCCCTTTTACCCTTTTACAAACATTTGCAAACACAAAGTGGACTGTGTTCACCTGTCAACAATAGTGCTGCAGCCTTTGCATTTCCATCTCAAACCGGAAGGCGATATTTGATTTAAAGGCCCCATCGATATATTCGAGAACGTACCTATATCTGCATAACCCAACTTTTGAAACCAATAGTCCCCCTCCAACTTGAGACGATTATCTGGTCAAACACCCACAAAGGTGCGGTAGCTTCGAAATACACATTTGAACAGCGAAAAGAAAGAAAAAGTAAACTCGACTGCCGGCTGTTGAAGATGGCCGATTCGCTGAGTACACCGGGAGGAATCTCAGATCCCGCTCTCATCAAGTAAGTGTCTATCTTCTTGGTGGCACACCGGTCTGTGCGCATATCTTCTTAGCTAACACCAGAACTCTATAGACTCGTCAACAGGCTTCAGGATGTCTTCACCACCGTCGGTGTTAACAACCCGATCGATCTACCGCAAATAGTCGTCGTCGGAAGTCAGTCTAGCGGTAAGAGTTCCGTACTAGAGAACATCGTTGGACGAGATTTGTAAATCACCCTTCATCCCCCTCCCCGAGTTCCTTCTGCATCATCTCAGCTGACTTACCGCTCTTTAACAGCTTACCTCGAGGATCTGGTATCGTGACAAGACGACCCCTCATCCTACAACTTATCAACCGACCTGCGACGGGCCAAACGAACGGAGTTAGTGAGGAAGTCAGTAATTCCACGGACAAGGCAGCCAACGCAGACGAGTGGGGAGAGTTCTTGCACATCCCCGGACAGAAGTTCTACGACTTTAACAAAATCCGAGATGAGATTGCCAGGGAAACGGAGGCCAAGGTCGGCCGCAACGCCAACATCTCTGCCGCACCCATTAACCTACGAGTCTACTCCCCCAACGTCCTCACCTTGACCCTGGTTGACTTGCCTGGTCTGACAAAAGTTCCCGTGGGTGACCAACCGAGGGATATTGAGCGGCAAATCAAAGACATGGTCCTCAAGCATATCCAAAAGTCCAATGCCATTATCTTGGCTGTCACCTCTGCCAACACCGATTTAGCTAATTCAGATGGTCTCAAGCTTGCCAGAGAAGTTGACCCCGAAGGACAGAGAACCATTGGTGTCTTGACCAAGGTGGATCTTATGGACGAGGGTACGGATGTTGTTGATATTCTTGCTGGGCGCATTATTCCGCTCCGACTTGGATATGTCCCTGTCGTGAACAGAGGACAACGGGATATCGACAACAAGAAGCCCATCTCGGCATCGCTCGAGGCAGAGAAGAACTTCTTCGAGAACCACAAGGCTTACCGAAACAAGAGCACATACTGTGGTACTCCGTATCTGGCGAGAAAACTGAATCTGATTTTGATGATGCACATTAAGCAGACTCTACCTGATATCAAGGCACGAATTTCTAGTTCGCTGCAGAAGTACTCGGCCGAGCTTGAAAGTCTAGGTCCGTCGATGCTAGGAAACAGCGCGAACATCATCTTAAACATTATCACCGAATTTACTAACGAGTGGCGAACCGTTCTGGAGGGCAACAACGGCGAGTTGTCCAGCACCGAGCTTTCTGGTGGTGCCCGAATCAGCTTCGTATTCCACGAGTTGTACTCCAATGGTGTCAAGGCGGTCGACCCCTTCGATGTTGTCAAGGATGTCGACATCAGGACGATACTATACAACTCGTCTGGCTCCTCTCCGGCGCTTTTCGTCGGAACGACCGCATTTGAAGTGATCGTCAAGCAACAGATCAAGCGACTGGAGGAGCCTAGTTTGAAGTGTGTATCGCTCGTCTACGATGAGCTCGTGCGTATCTTGACACAGCTCCTCACCAAAGCACTATACAGGAGATACCCGCAACTCAAGGAGAAGTTCCACAATGTGGTCATCACCTTCTTCAAAAAGTCTATGGAGCCCACCAACAAGCTAGTCAGGGATCTTGTCTCCATGGAGTCCTGCTACATTAATACGGCTCATCCCGACTTCCTTAATGGGCATCGAGCAATGGCCATAGTAAACGAGCGGTATAACGGGGCCAAGCCTGTCCAAGTTGACCCTAAGACCGGGAAACCTTTGCCAGCGACGGCAACTACCCCGGCTCGCGCTGCTAGTCCCTCGCTGGATAACTTGGATAATAACACGGGCTTTTTCGGGAGTTTCTTCGCTGCCAAAAATAAAAAGAAGGCTGCTGCAATGGAGGCTCCTCCTCCGACACTTAAGGCCTCTGGAACCCTCTCCGAGAGAGAAAATATTGAGGTGGAAGTCATCAGTAAGTTCGACGAAATCGCTACTCGAGTCGCTACGCTAACGAATCATCACAGAGCTACTAATTGCTTCATACTTCAACATTGTCAAGAGAACCATGATTGATATGGTTCCAAAGGCTATCATGCTAAACCTCGTCCAGTAAGCCCACAGTCTAGCTCGATGCATCTACAAGTTTCTAATACGAATTTTAGATTTACCAAGGATGAAATGCAACGAGAGCTTTTGGAGAACATGTACCGCAACGAGACTCTGGATGATCTACTGAAGGAGAGCGACTACACTCAGCGTCGGCGAAAGGAGTGCCAGCAAATGGTGGAATCACTTGGTAAGGCCAGCGAGATTGTTAGCCAGGTTCAGTAGTGAACGAGATTGGTGTTGGCATTAGGAGTCAGATATTCTGGTCGGATGAGTATGATGGTTACGGTGACGAGCGATAAAGAAGCACGCCGAGCCATCGTCGAGTGTGATGCCTGTTGGGAGTAGGAATTGGGTCTTATTGAGTACGCCCGCCCCCTTTTCATCCATTTTACGGAACCTCTTTAGTCACGTCATACCCCAACCCCTTTAGACATGCCGGTAGATGAGAATAGCATTCCATGAAATACGGAATAGTTAATGTACCTATGATGAAAAATTGCCTGATTCAAAAGTTCTTCTTGGTCCCTCGACTTGCAAGATACTCATCTTCCCGGTCTCCTTTTTGAGGGTCGGTGAGCTGCAGCTTATAGGGATGCTGATCGAGATCCTTGGTGAGAATTATAGTCTTATATCGTCCAGGATCATGTTCACCGACGAGATATCAAGCATCGTCTAATATTTTTGTAATCGCAACCCCCCTACTCACATCTACAGCTTCGTCTCAATTAGGAGTTGCCAGACGTGACAAAGGGAGAGAGCACGTTATGTAGGTCGGGGAGACCGAATCACCGCCCACTTCCTCCCGGAACGACAAACCCGAAGCGCGTGTCTTTCTTCTGCGGCTTGAACCAGAGGATAGACAGGCCCTGGCGAATCCAACGGTAAATTGACAACTGCGTCGGCGAGGCGAAGCGAGCCGAACCGATATTATAAGCTTTTTTGGGGGGGTTTTTTTTGTGAAGGGATTCTTTTTTGGGGGGAGGGCAGGATTACGATATCTGACATGGCCCACGTCCGGGGTTCTGGGGTTCCGTGGCCGCGGCTGGGTAATCTCGCATCCCTCGTCACTCTTGATGCCCCCCGTCGTTGTTTTTGGTATGACATAAACAGAGGGCCGGAACCGCGGTTCGCCTGTCACGGGCCGAACGCAGGATGGGGGGAGGTATAGATAAGGTATATGAGATATGACGGGTTATTTTAAGATATTGGGGGGTTCTGTTCTTTTGCGGGTGAGACTAGGTTTGACAAGAGCGTGAGGCATAAAAAGGGGGGAGTCAGAAAAGGGGCTTCGGTCTAGCCCTGTTCCCTTGACCTTGCCTACGTTATATGTATGTTCGAATTTACGACGTTGACTTATAACCCCCCCGGGGAAAATAGCTCTTGACCCAGAACCGAAGCGGTTCATGCCGCTACCTAGCCCCAGACCCATGGTGTCTTATATTTGGGAGCCGATGTGATTGGAAGACCGGATGGCAGGAAAAAGGTGAATAAAAAGGAGTTGGCGGTACGGTACCTAGGTGGGAATAGGCGGGCCGCATGATGTATGTAGGTATCTTGCGCTTTTTGGGGGCCGCATGTATGTAGGTATGTTCTTTTCAAAATGTGTAAGCACGCACACCGAGCTACTGTAACCCGGTAAGTTCCAACCCCTGAAAAGGAAAGGAATTGAAAAATTTAGAGCAAGGTGCATGGATGTCGGGATGAGATGGCGGTCAAGAGGGCATTAAGCGGCGGCGCTTTTTTCTTATTCTTTTTCGTTATTTTACATAACCGGAGGGACCAGAGGAAAGGGCATGTCAGGGCATGGCAGGATAGGAGATTATCTACGTGTACATGACGAGTCACGTACATTTACTATGTACCTGTCGGAGCGGTGACACAAGATGTGATAATGGTGCGATTTGGAAAAATAATAATACATATATACATACATACATATGTGTTGTTGGCTTCTTGGCTGATCTAAGAGAATATACATACTGTAGAAGGTCCTGTTTCTCTTTCTCGACCCGTCTCACTTGGAAACCTCTAAACTCGTGGACCGACTTGTCGACTTAGATATAAATCTTCATATTTGGGTGTTTCGAGAGCTTCTTCGTATATTTGACTGGCGCATTGAAGAGATTCCTTTTTCGATCGATATAATCCGACTAAACCCGACATCTAAAGTCTTTGTATCTGCTCTCTGCAGCAGGTCTTCTCGACATCATGGCAGACAAATCCAGAAGCGATCCCCCGTCTCCTCCACCACCGCCACCGCCAAGTCCAAGCAAGACATCATCCTGAATGGGTTTTAGATTAGCGTTGGCTGTTTAGACATTCTTGGGCCTTGCTGAGGTGAGATGCTTATCCCCTCATGAGAACCTCGAATTAGATAACTCATTATAATCGTTTCCATGAAGCCAGCTTAATGATAAGCTATGGGGTCCAAGCCTGTATTCCGAAAAGTAACGAGGGTTCGATTTGGAGGGGTTCTGATGGGAAAATAGGAAAAGGCGTTGAGAATATGGTTGAGGCGGCTTATATTTCGACGTAGAACTTAATCATGTGGCATTGTCGCCTATAATTTCGACCTGGGCTTCAACACGACGCCTCCATTCTTAATATCAAAGTCCTTTCCCTTCGTCCAACCAAACCAATTGCTCAAAGCGTCCTCCCCTCCTTGGCCCGGACGAAGTTGCTGACCGGTGTAGCTACTTCCGGAAACACCGGGACCTTGACCATGGGTAACTGGATCGGTACTCCTCTCATCAATCGCTAGACAAGGCGTTTCACGCAATGTGACCGCCGGACGTTGGTCACCCTCGCGGCTGCTATCCGTTTCCAGCTCGGGATAATCTAGTACGGGGGTACAGCAAGCGTCAGTGCCGTTGAAGATCTCTTCCCACTCTGAGCGTGTCTTGGACTTGAAAGTAGATTCGAATATCCGCTTCATTTCCGGCCAGGTTCTTTGGTCGAGGCGCCGCTTCTCCCAATTCTGATCACGTAAGCCTAGTCCTTTAACCAGAGCTGCATAAAATTGTGGCTCTAGAGCGCCCACAGCCATGTACTTTCCATCTTTCGTTTCGTAGGTATCGTAAAATGGGGACCCTCCATCCAGTAAATTCTCACCGCGCGGACGGTTTCCCACTGGCGTCTTTAGATTTTGTCGGGGGAAGACCGCTAGATAACTGGCACCATCGACCATGTTTGCTTCGACAACTTGCCCATTTCCTGTCTTCTCTCTATGTATGATAGCAAGTAGAATACCTTGAAATAGTGTAGCACCTCCGCCTGCGAAATCCCCTAGAATGTTGGTGGGTGGGTGTGGCTTGTCGCCACTTCTACCCAGCAGGGAAAGCACCCCAGACACGGCGAGGTAGTTTATATCATGACCGGCCATCAGTGCATATTGGCCATCCCGGCGAAAGCCTGTCATGCGGCCGTAGATCAAGCGAGGGTTGATGGAGCATAAGACCTCTGGGCCAATGCCGAGCTTTTCCAACACTCCCGGACGGAACGGATCGATCAGTACATCAGCGCTCTTAGCTAATGCTTTGATAACCTCAATACCATCTGGTGATTTGAGATCGACTGCTATGGAAGATTTGTGCCTTGTGAGTGCGTCAGACGTTGGTGCTGCTTGGGCGTCGGTTGTGTGACGGTCAATTCGAAGGACCTTTGCACCGGCATCAGCGAGAAGTAAACCAGCAAAAGGTCCTACTCATACATTAGTAACTCAACTCATAAATTGATTAGGAGTACGACCTACCGGGTGCGAGCCCAGCAAACTCTAGGACTTTAAGCCCCTGAAGTGGCGGTGGTGCAACCATCCTTTATCAACTGAGGAAGTATTAAATCTAACAATGAAATTTATTGTGATATCATCCACTTTATGGCTCCCTAATATTCAAGCATCATATAAAGTTTACATTTTTGGGACACAACTCCAGACATTATAAATGGAAGGAATACCTAGCATCCGAGGCAAGTCGGGAATTCCACTCATATTGCGAGGGAACAGTGCTGCCGCGGGAAGCCGAGGCGCTACGCAGACGACACAGTGCGACATAAAGCACACTTAGTACTGTCCGTGTATCTTCAACTCTTCCCCGGCTTGTTCTTTTTATCTTTGTTCGAACTCTCGGAAACCAGACCGGCTTTGACAAACGCGTCTCTCGCCGTTTGATTTATTAGAGCAAAACGGCGCGGCCCCAACTTATGGCCACCATACCATCTTGTAACGATCACCATCATATTCCATAGATCCATCAGCTGCATGAGATGTAGCAGCCGACCCCCAGCAGCAGTCTCCCCATCATCATCGCAATCTTGAAATGTGGTATTATTCGGACCCTTTATGCGCCATGCCGTGATATTATGCGTGGCGGTTCGAACTTTTTTGTCACTTGAGAGAAGATGTTGGACAAACGTCTCTGCTTCTTCAGTGGATGAGACAGGGGCGCAACGGGCGACAAAAACCGATCTCAACTCAACAAAAGGGTCTGATATGACCCAAGGGGGCTCTGACGTATCAATTGTATTTGCATCCAGCGTAGCTTTACTTGTAGGTAGAGCTTCCTCAACACTTTCAGGAGTAGCGCCTCTATCCTGGGGCTCATCTGGAGCGGAGGACTCTAGAAGCCGGGTCAACTCTTCTATTGCATCAAAAAGGCAGACAGCTCCCGGTTCGTAGACACTGCTCAAGGCCTGGATGAATAAGGATAGATCGCGAGCTGCGTCACCACGTCTTCCATGTTCGCCGGTACTATTAGTACCAAGCACAACAGGAGGCACTGCAGGATAAGTCGGGGGAAACTCGACACGAAGAGACGAAGATTCTCCAGGAGGTTTCAGGATGTACACATTGGCGTCATTCGAGGGCATCAAGCAACCATCACCGTAGATTGAGTTGATTGCCTCAACCTCATCCTGAAGCTCTTCGGACATTGTACGTTGTTTGCACCTTGAGGAGGTTGAAACTCCAAGAGCTAAAAAGAAAGAAAAAAAGGCGATGGCTCTCGTCCGTTTGATATACCTACCTAGGTACCTAGGTATTAGTAGCCAGGCTGCCAGGTGGTAGGAGGTTGTTTGAATATGCAAAAGCGTATGAAGGAAACTTGAAGAATTCAATATTGCTTTAGGAATTAAAGATGCCCCACTGCCGTGAATAAAAAGGCAAAGGCACAGTGTCTTCCCTCCCCGTCCAGCCCGTCTATATCGTAATTATGCAAGGAACGGAATATTGATTAATACGCTTTAACTCGACCTAGGTATTGCGTGTTGATCACTTGCAGGGACCCACTCATTAGTTTGTGGAAGGGTTCAAAACCCCACGCTGTTCGCCCCTCCTCATCTATGTACATCTCTAATATGTCGTAAGCTCCGAATGCCGACTGACATCTTTTCTCGAAGCCGCTTCGAGTAACTTACAACCCAATTCACATACCTCAGTTGTACCTGAGTCTTTTTTTTCAGTTCTAGAAAGTTAGACTGCCATCCCTCTCTCTTCCCTTCTTCCTTTTCGCATTCTCCTTCTTACTCCTTAGATTCGTTCTTTACACACAACCTACTTATTTCACCAGCATCTGGGTATCCAAATATCTTCGGTAGCCTTCCGCCGACGTCTCCACGTAAGCCACCGAGATGGCCTCTGCCGTAGAGCAGGCCACGGCCTACAAGAATGACGGCAACAAAGCCTTTTCAGCACACGATTGGATCAAAGCTATCGATCTCTACTCCAAGGCAATCGAATTAAACGACAAGGAGCCAACTTATTTCACCAATAGAGCCCAAGTTTGTGGTGCCTCCATTCCGATTTAAGCGCTCGCGTGACTGACTGTAACCCGAATCTTAGGCCCATATTAAGTCAGAGGCCTACGGATACGCTATTGCTGATGCCACGAAGGCTATAGAACTGAATCCGAAGTTTGTAAAGGTTCGCTGCCTTCCCGTCTCGGCCGCCAATTTTCATCGAGAACTAACATAGCAGAAACTAGGCCTATTTCCGTCGTGCTGTCGCTCACGCTGCCATTCTTAAGCCGAAAGATGCCGCCAAGGACTTTAAAAGATGTGTCGAACTCGACCCGACAAATAAGGATGCTAGACTTAAGCTTGCTGAGTGCCAAAAGATTGTGCGACAGATAAACTTCTATGCGGCCATAGAAATTGGAGATGAGCCGTCTGCGGCCGAAGGTCTTGATGTTGAGTCCATGGCTATCGAGCCGGACTATGATGGCGTAGAGCTCAAGGACCAGATGACTCAAGAGTTCGTGGACGACATGATCGAGAGATTCAAGAATGGCAAGAAGCTCCACAAGAAATATGTGTACAAGATCGTCATTGCTGTCAAGAAGATCGTATACGATGAGGCAACGATGGTAGAGATGAAGATTCCCGAAGATGTTAAGCTCACCGTTTGCGGTGACACACACGGTCAGTCTAGGGATATTGTGCGTACCAAACCCCAACTGACATCATTATAGGACAGTACTTTGACTTGATGGAGCTCTTCAAGTTGAATGGCCGACCATCAGAGAAGCACTGGTATCTGTTCAACGGAGATTTCGTCGACAGAGGTTCTTGGTCGACGGAGATCGCCTTGTTATTATATGCCTATAAATGGCTACGCCCCAATGGCTTCTTCTTAAATAGAGGCAACCACGAAACCGACGACATGAACAAAGTTTATGGATTCGAGGGCGAGTGCAAGGCGAAGTATAACGAACGGTATGTCTTATTTGCGATTCAGATCGATTCACGAATCCTAACTAGGTCATAGGGTCTTCAAGCTATTCTCCGAGAGCTTTTCGGCGTTGCCACTGGCGACACTGATCGGTTCCAAGTACCTCGTATTACATGGCGGTCTATTTTCAGACGACAATGTCACCCTGGACGATATTCGGAAGGTGGACAGGCATGCTCAGAGGCAGCCAGGTCAAGCTGGTCTGATGATGGAGATGCTGTGGACAGACCCCCAGACAGCCCCTGGACGGGGTCCCAGCAAGAGAGGCGTGGGCATGCAATTCGGACCTGACGTGACAAAGAGGTTTTGCGAGAAGAACAAGCTGGACGCTATCATTCGAAGTCACGAAGTTCGTATGGGTGGTTACGAGGAGGAACACGACGGAAAGTGTATTACAGGTAAGCCATGTCTGTCACGTATCAGTTTGGGGTTCTCTGCTAACTCGCACCAAGTCTTCTCAGCACCGAAGTACTGCGATCAGACCGAAAATCGGGGCGCGTACATCAATATTGGTCCTGAATATAAGCTCAATTTCAATGTATTTGACGCTGTTCCGCATCCGCCGATTCGGCCGATGGTAAGTCCCCTATCCTAGCTGGAGAGCGGACGCATTAGTCTAACTGCTCTTAGGCATACGCCAATAACTCTCTTATGTCGATGATGTAAAGGGTGATTTTAAATACCATTCTTCCGCCTGCTGACTTTGAATCCCTTGGTGGAAAGGCGTGGCATTTTTGCATATATGGCACTTCATCGTCACGGAAGCATCGGCGTTGGGAGGGGATTGTAGGAGAGGAAACAGGGATCAATACCATACTGGCAGTACCAATGAAAAATTTACTTGACGAATTTGTTTCGTATCATGACGTTATTGGTGACAGTTTGGCTGGGATATGTGAATCTCAACCACTCCAGAGCTTGTCTTCTCCGGCTCTTCCCACCAAGGCACCAAGCCAGTCAGAGCATCCTCGTATTCGAAATGTAGAATGAATGCCGTCCTGGTATGAGCCTTGCCAGGCTGTAATAGCTGCAGAAAAGGCCCCTAGGTGGTCCCGTGGTACTCTCAACCAGCAGTCGTTCCCTTCTACCTTGAGGATATCCAGAGGGATTCCAAGACCGGTGGAGCCGAGAAACTGCTTCAAGGCAGATGTACAATAGGACCGTACTTGGAGGGCGTCGAGCTCTGGAGTATTTGTCGAGTCACTAAAGACTTGGAGATGTGCATAGGAGTAGCGTGGCGCTCTGATAGTAGCCGTGACTAACTCATGGGCTTTCTTGACCTTTGCGGCACAAGGGGTATTTGGCGTAGACATATCAGCCTCTTCAGCCATGATGGTTTCTTTGAGTGAATCAGATGTTGCCCGTGTGACATTAATAATGATAATAATGAATGAACTATTCCTAAAAGGTTTGAAATCAGTTGCACGCAATCAGGACTGATCTGTTAAATCAATTTGATGTATTTTTGTATTTAGCTGTGCACAGACCGCATGCGGGCGGATGCTTACCTACCATTTTTACCCATGTATTTTCTTAATTGGCCTGACACCACAAAATCACTATAGCGGGACTACTAGCTAAAGGTGGGGCCCGCTCTGTAGCACTTAATCGGATAGAAGAATGTTTTGTATTTAAACAAGCCCAACCCTCACTTAGGGAGTTGCATTTATCCGACTTACATGCAACAATCCGAGTCAATCAACCGCCACACTTGGCCGCCACATTATGGATCCCCATGATGATGATGGCGATCGCCCTTTGGGTCCTCGGCCTGAGCCACCTCTGAGCGCAAACCTAGGACAGGTATTTAATGAACTTAGTGACCGCGACGAGTTGCCTCTCTCAACACTTAAACTAAACTCCGACGATTCTCACATTGAGGACCTCAACAACTGCGCCTCCGATTCTCCTTCTCTCGGCGACGAAGAAGTCATCAATCGATCTGGTCAATCTACACCTACACCGCGTCCCTCAATCATTCCCGCTTCTCCCAAAAGTGATTTCGGCAGCGACGACGAAATGGAACCAGAGAGCCCCTTGAGTCGTATGTACATCCCGCCCAACCAGTGGCGCTATGCTCGAGCTTGCATGGCCTGCTCGATCATCATGGTCGCGGTCGTAAGTTTCCAATCTCCCCGTTGTCGTCGTCGACCTCATCGTCGCGCATCGTCCCTTTCTTCAATGCACATCCCCCATCATACTACGCAAGCTTCAATTTTCAGAGTGTGCTAACCTGCTGCCCTCTCGCGCAGCGTTTCCGTAACGAGGGTTGTCCGAACTGTCCCTTCCTCGAGCTGAAGGGCTCGCCCGAGCAGGTCGAGAATTGCACCTCGAGCCAGTTCGAAGGCTGGCACCTGGCGATCCGCCCCAAGCAGTCTTGGTCCACCAAGTGGCTCCGTCTTACAGACTACGTCCCGGGTTTGTACGCAATCAAAGTGAACGGCTCTCTTCCCGACGACGTGAAGCAGGCGCTCCAGGATGACAACCACGCCATCGTCCCGTAAGTCTACCACCGCCTTGTATCTGGTTGGATTATTTGAATGTTAATATATGATGTTTCTATGTATAGTCGCGACGGCAGCGCCCAAGATATCGACTAGGCACCGAAACAGGGCGCCGCAGAGTTTGCAGAGAACGAGGCGGGCGCAGAGCCCGGCGTCCAGCGTGGTCATCATACTGGTCCCCGTGGCCGTGGTGTTCGTTCTGAACGTAAACATAATTCTCACAAGACCCGCAATGATGCCCCCCAGCGCGATCCTCAACCTGATCCTCAGCTAGGTGTCGGTCCCAGTGCCCAGGAAGATGCCGGCCCTAGCGGCCAGCAAACCGCTCCTGCTGTTCCGACCAACCCTGTTGCCGCTCAGCAAGAGGACGCTGCCGACCAGACCGAGCAAGAGTAACTTTCCCATCCGCGCACCACGCGTTTTTCGATCCCTTTCCAGGCGAGACGCCTCCTTTCAGAACCCCTTTCCTCGACAATCCTGGTCCCGCTCGCGAGGGTCCCTGGAATTAATATGGTTTTAGTCGATTTGATATTGCATTTGCGGCGGTGTTTCGGAAAAGGCTGGACACAATGGAACAGGGGTTTATGAATTCTACAAATACCCAAACATCATTTGACATTTTCCTCCTTGCAGGAAAAAGGCACGGAACAACAGGGCACGGAAAATAAAGAAAATGGGTAATGAATGGTTTTTGTTAGCAGTGGAAAATCGTAGCACTCTGACTTAATTCAGTCGTGGTCATAATGCAATTACGTTGATTTTCCCCAAATTAATTCCTTGCTGTGTTTCCAAGTGTTGTGCTAACCAGGACTACGTAGCCATTCCTAACTCCTGTCTCTTCCACAGACAGCTTAGATAAAGCCCTTCTTCCTCATCTCCACCGCCTCCGGCTCCTTCTCGAAGAACGAGGCGATGGTGCTCGCCTTCCTGCGCTCCTTCTCCTCGTCGCTGTTCTCCTCCACCAGCGTGTAGCAGTCGATGATGTCCTCGATCTCCCGGTAGAGGATGCTGTCCCGCGAGGGCTGGCGGTGGTGCGTCTCGCGGACGGCGACCAGCTGCGCGCTCGGCGCCCGGCCTTGGTGCGGTGGGCTGCTGCTGTTTTGTCGGGCGAGCGGCGCGACGAGCGAGTCTTGATGCGGCGGCGAGTGCGGCGGCGAGTGCGGCTCCGCGCGGTGCGACGCGCTCTCCCCGTCGCTACTTTCCGTCGACAGCGAGTCCGTCGTCCAGGACCCGCCGTTCGTGTCCGGGGATCTGGACCGGTCTGAGCCGTTGTGTTCCCGCTCGCTGTTTTCCTCCACCATGGGCAGGTGCAGGATGGTCAGCGGCTTTTTGACCATCTTGGGCGACGGAGGCGACCACCTCACGTCCTGGAACCCGATGTGCTTGCTGCGGTCCGGCGACGAGGAATGCGAGGGCGAGGCCTGTCCCCCCATGTTCTCATCTTCGCTGCGGCGCACTTGAGACGGCCGTGGTCCCTTGCCCAGCGGCGGCGGCCCTAGCTTGAAGCCGCTGATGCTGAACTTGCTGTCGACGAGCTTGGCGGACCCTCTGGGATGCCCGCGGATGCGCACGTTCTCCGCGATGCTGACCCTCGTCCCGACTACGGCTTTGAGGGTGTCCAGATCTTCATCCTTGACGACCGGTGGTTTGGACGGTCTTGGGTCGAAGAATGTGCTCTCCCGGGGACACAACGCCTCGCGGCAGGTTGTGCAGAGGTTGCCCTCCTTCTCCTGCGTGGTTGCAAGCACCGCGTTGCATCCTGGCCATGGACACATCCGCACGGGTTCCGGAAAGAAACCACGGCTTTTGGTGTCCTTGTCCTTGTCTGCGGGCGGCGGTGACGTGGGTGTTGCCTTTGGCGATGCTGGTGGCGAAGGAGGAGCCGTCCTCGGCGATCTTGCCGGTGAGTGCACAGCCAGGCCAAAACCCGTGGTCGTTGCGTTGGGGTTCTCGTAGATTGTGGACTTTCTCGAATGTCGATGTGTCGTCTCTGATGATTGATATTCGGACGAGGATCTCTTCCTCTTGTAGAATGATTCACGTGGGCTGCTTCGCGTGGAAGACTCGTCGGGGTCGGACGCCGTCTTTGGTAGCAGAAGCATAGGGTCGGTTTGTGCAATGTGACGGACGATACGACCGCGGTCTAAGCCGGTGGCATTGTTCTCCTGCGGCGTCCTTGCCCCAGGTGAGGCAGAAGAACCTTGGGTTCGGTTCATGTCATCATGCTGTTTCGACGGCCGCCGCTCTAACTCAACAGAGGTCGGTGGTGACAAGATTCTCCTACCCTTGGGACTCTTGGATGCGTGACTGAAACTGCGCTGTGGGCGCGGTGGAGGAGACGTCATGCTTCCGCTCCGCTCACCTTGCGCATAGTGCTTTTCACTCTTCTCCTGCATCCGCTCGAGCTTAGCGGCGTATTGATCATCGGGCAGTACCGTCCGGATCCTTTTGTCGAGTCGCGGCCGGTCCGGATGGTGCGTGCCCTTGTAGTTGGCGCTCCAGTCATCTTGCTGTTTCGCGGGTTCTTGCAGTATCTTCTTTTTTCCCTCGCGACGCTTCTGTCGGAAATTTAGGACCCTCGAGAGAACGCTGTCGCCACTGCTGCTGGCGTTGCTGTGATTCCTGCTGTGCTTTGAGCTTACCCGACGGGGCAGGCCGGCACTCTCATGGTGGTGATGCTCATTAACCATCTGCTGTCTATTTATTTTCTCTCTCGTCCCTAGTTTTCCTGCTCTTCTCCCTGTTATGTTGGCAAACTCGAAAATTGAAATCAAACACCAAAGATGCTATGCTATGCTATGCTGTAAAAAGTTAATAGGTATGCTTGATCATGGATACATAATCATTTCGTCAGTACGGGTATTATTCGCTGTAGTGGAAAGTCAAAATCATTCTAAAACTATGCGGCCATAGGCCTCAAGTCATTCATGACGGCATGCTTTTGTTAGCCAAGCAATGTTAAGTGAATGAATGTTCCTTTGACTCGAATCAGGCATATGACTCTTCTCTTCGTCATAATCTAAGCGACCGTGGTGCATGATTGTTATTGTGTTGATTGTGTTATTGTGGCCCGAAAAGAAATTGCAAAAAGGCTTTGTCGCTTGTTTTTCAACCTCCTTCATCATCACATTGCGATTCACATCAAAGAGACAACGGTCTATTGTCCAAGGATGTAATACGAGAAAACAGAGATTTCATTGGTACCAATAAAATCAGCCGCCGGAGAGGGAGAAACAAGAGCGAGAGCGACGACTAAGATTGCAAGAAACCCATCGTGGATCGCAAATTCGTCAATGTTATCAACGAACCACAGTATTTGTGTCTTCTTACTTTGATAAAAGTCAGTCATCTACTTTCTCGTCTATATTGATAGATACCATGTTCAGTATGATAATGTATTTATATTATACCGTGAGGCACCAAACATAGGGCTAGTTTAGCAACACGGAGAAGATATTTCGTCCCCATATCATATTCCCTATAATCATAGAGAAATAGATGAAATGGTGCTTTCTTATAGTTGCAATTCACGCTAAAATGGCTCCCTGTTGAGGCCTTCAAAGGAAGGGTGATGTGGTATCCTTTCTGAAGTTTGAATGTGACGGTCGGAAACCACCAGAGTTGACTTAGCCCCTTGATTACATAATATTCACCCCTTAATTGATTGAAAGACGGCATTATGTAATCACAGATACAGCTATTTTTACCTTCTCCTATATTCTTTTAGATGGTAGCCATAACGGCAATAGTCAATTCAGTTACATACCTTCTAGTCACTCTTTGAAACCTACCTTAGAGGGAGTCTCTTGAGACCTCCCTGGCAGACTGTCATGCTTGAACTCTCCAGACCATTGCTGAACGTAATTCCGAATTACAAAGATGTGGTATACATTAGATTATGTTGCCTGGTGTACCTATTGCTGTATGTACGCTCTTGTAACATACAGCTTGTCTCTAATTGCAGATAGATTTACTGAGGTACACGCAAATTCTTTCTAACAGGAGTATTTCTTCCATCGCAAACCCGCATATCATAAATTAACTGTTACAGTCATATTATTGCTGAGGACGAGCAAGACTGGCGGGAGCTCATGGCAGAGGACCTCAATGTCAGTCAGATATCTGAGACTAGCATCCTCGCTTTGGCAAGTCCCCTCCTCAGGAATCGGGAGGGTCGTGAGCAGCACCGCCGTTTCGTTACTATGTTGACGCATCAGCTCGTTCAAAATCAGGTGCTGAGCCCGACTCGCCAAATCGTTAAATGAAAGAGGGAGACTCTGTGTTGAATACGTCGAGCGAACCTCCTCATCGAAATGACGGCCAGGTTGATAGGATGCCAACAGCTCCGGGATATTGAACTGCAGTTCCGAAGGTCCACCCTGCTTAGATGTGGAATTCCTCCTAGATTTTAACAGAGGCTCTGACATGTCAATCTCTGGCTCGGCAAATGTGAGGCGAGGCCCAATGCCCTCGTCATCCTCGATCTTTGTCTCGGGGACGGGACGGCTGGAGTACGGTCCGGCAGAAGCGTTTCGTGATAATGCTGGACGCCTAACCCGGGGTGCGTCTTCTTTCGAGAACATGATCCTTGGCCCTGTGCTCTCTTCGACTAGAATGGTAGTTTCAGGTGTTGGCTTGCTGGTAAACCGGCTCGCTGAAGAATGACGCGAAAGTGTCGGCCTAGATGGCGTTTTCGGTATAATAGGGAACGTCTCGCTTGATTCGGATGTAGCACTAAGGAGGCCGGTCGAGCTCTGCGTTCTCTTGATAGGAGATGTTGGCCTTACATGTTGCCCTGTTGTTGGAGCTATCGTGCCGTACCCTGATGATGTAGTTGCGGTCGAATGCGCCTCGCGTTGGGAACTTGGCTGTTCTAGCTTCTTCGAAGGCGTTGTCCTATGCATGATATCACCATGACTTTTCCTCCGGCCCAGAAAAGCCAGCAGATTTGGTTTTCGCGGTGAGGTCAAGCCTTCGAAGCTCGCCGCACTGGCAACATCGTTAAAGTCAACATCTCCGGATCCCACAGACTCGTCGTCGTCGTCGTCGCTAAAATCGGGTGTATTGGTTTCCGTCCGACCCCCCAATGCAGAAGTGCTTAGCTGGTGAGTATGGATACCAATATTAACCCCTAACTTTGCAAATGTAGAAACTGTGGGTTTCTTAGATTTATCAAGTAACCCATTGACATCTAGCCCCCTCGGCAAACTGCTATGGGCGTCAGACTTGGATACCGAGCTACCTCTGCGTCTTGTAGCATTGAGCATGTCCTCTAATGAGGCGAGTTCTTGCGATCGAGACATGTTATGGGCCTCAGTCCTCAGCTTTTGAAGTTCTTGCCACCATTCGTCGTCCTTTAGTAATCCGTCTACTATATGGCCGAATTCACTGCCTGTTCCACGGCCGTTGACAATAGTCTCGTAGCTCTGTAGTTGCCCCGAGGCAAGCCAAAATACTCGGATTGTAGCATCAATTCGTAGCTTCTCTAGTAAAGCCTTTAGCCTCGTCTCTTCTTGGTTCACTTCACTTTCATATTCAACAAATACTAAGACGCGAAGTTGGAAAGCTTTCTTCCACGTTGGAACACTCTGAAGAATGTAACCAAGCTGTAGAATTAATGTATCTAACTCATAATATTAGTCTTACACTTTCATGATATGCCTTTGGGGAACTCACAGGTGTCAAAGTTGGTTGTCCACACGCTTTGGTCACCATCAGTGATTTCAGCCGACATCTGAATTGGCCAAAGATCTATGTATTTTTTCGTGTTATTCTTGTCACCGCGCGGAGTTTCCAATGCTTGGAAACCTTTGCCAACAGCAACATTTAGACGATGATGAAGCGCGAGATCTTCAAGTATCGTTAGGTAGCTTGTAACAGACATCATTCCCTCCGTGCGGATCGAATCAGTTGGGAGAAACCCTTCGAGAAGTCGAGCGGACGTGTCTCCACGCCGACGTTTTGGGACTTTTCCTTCGGCTTTTGTTTCAAATCTTACCTGGGTAGGCGTGCTGGGGACTGAGGGTATTTGAGCAAACGGACGGGACTTCCGTAGATCGTCCATGTTATAAAACCCCAAGATAGCTATATTAGGCCGCATGCCGCCTAGGCCAGCTGAGAGGATTAAATTTCGTATCCCCCATTCAATCGTCGGTGACATTGTTAGTTGGACAAAGGCCTTGATCCTCGAAAATTCCGAGATATATCGAGTCCAAGCCGACTGTTGCAGCTTTGCTTCGCGTACTCCTGAATTGAAATCATCCGTCACAATGACGTGTCCGAGGATGTATAGAGATCCTTTCTTAAGAGAATTGCAGAACTGGATAAGCCGTGTATGATGACGCGGATCGTTAATTAGGAGTATGATCTGAGGTCTCCAGAACTTTATGTGTTCGGGCTTGAGTCGTAATAAGTACTTTCGAACCTGATGATAGATTAAATTTTGAGAAACGTCGCCCCAATGTTTTGGTGGACTCGTATAATGTATTATGAGAAAGAGAAATATAAGCACGCAGATGGCTGCGGCTGCATATGTCCCATCTATGAAGAACATGGCTGCGGCGGAAAGAACACTTCCTACAAAGGCAGTGTGCCAGCTGAAGAACTTGAATGCAGGACGAAAATTTGGAGCTGATCCTATCTTCAGTAAGAAGC
Source organism: Jackrogersella minutella (assembly GCA_022578535.1). Lineage (NCBI taxonomy): Eukaryota > Fungi > Ascomycota > Sordariomycetes > Xylariales > Hypoxylaceae > Jackrogersella > Jackrogersella minutella. The sequence continues at coordinate 196,238 of MU388227.1, forward strand.
AAGCCAGGTTCATGACGAAGAATGTCATCTGTGTTGGATGTTAGTCATAGATTTCTGGATGTCTTGGAGGTTCGCACCTGGTAACCCATGGATATAAAGGTTGCGATCTGGTTTAAGTCTGCGAACAGGGCAACCTGTGCAATAAGATAGGTGACAAGTACCGCAAGTATAGGATCATCACGCTTGTTGCCCTTTCCAAATACGGACAGTCCGGGAAGGAGTTTATCTCGTCCAAGGGCTTGAAGAAGTTTGGCACCACCGACGATACCCATCAGAGCTGAGAAGAATGTCGTGGCACATTCTCCAGCCAGAATGATGGGCGACCATATGCTTGTTGTAGAAATAACGTTGGTGTCTCGGAGAAAGGAAGGGTGTGTGATGCTGGATGCTATTGAGAATATCACGATCAAATAGAGGACAAAGGTCCCTGCCATCGCCCACAATGTTCCCTTGGGGATGGCCTTACTTGGGTTCCGCAGGTCTCCCGACATCGAAGCTCCGGCAAAGATACCAGATGTGGCACTGAAGAGGATGCCAAATAATTCCCTGAATGTCTCGAGGCCTCGATACGTAGGACCCGCGGCGTGTGGGTATAAGTTGGAACGCATTGTATCCAAGCTCAAGCCAGTAAACTCAATTCCAATGCTATCGTCTTTGAATGGACTTCTCACAATAGTCGAGACTGGAATGCTTATAATGGATATGATGAGTATAACAAGAAGACCGCCACTTGCTTGGACAAAAAGAGCACGTCCAGCAAGGCTGAGACCTGTGCATATAATCAGAGCTACAGTTTGCATGGCATAGCTCTCCCAATAACCATGCGGTATGAAAGAACCTAAGTTCATCTTCAGGCAGTCTATGAGACCCACGATATTAAGTGATGTGTTGACAACTTGAGCAAGGTAGAATAGAACTCCAATAGAGCCCCCGAACTCGGGACCAAGAGATCTTGAGATTAAGTAATAAGCACCACCCCCTTGTACCACTCCATTGGAGGCTATGGCAGAGAGAGAGAGCGTAGTGATAACGTCGACGATATAAGCTATGATAAGTAGACCTATGAAGAAGTTCATATGTAAGATACTGAAATGTTGCAAAATGTTTACAAGACTTACCAAGCATCCCAAGTAGACCAATTCGACCCATTATCGAACCAAAACGAAGGAACATAAGAATACTGATTATATTAAGAACAACAGGGACGAAAACGCCAGCGACGAGGCCAAGCTTGACTTTTTTGCTCGGCGGTGCTGGACCGTCAGCCGGTTTATCCCCTCGAGATTCTGGAGGCATGTTGACTGATAACTTTTAGAGGTCTTATTAAGATATGATACAAAACTTGAGATAGAAGAGTGATCTACAACGTTGTCGTCTCCGTCTGGGTATATAAAAGTTAACCGCCGTAGCGGAAATGTTTAAAAGATATGTATCATTGATAATGTTGTCGCAACTAATATCATAACCCCGCGCAAGCCGCGTGAAGATAATCCTAAGAACAAGAACGAGATATGATCTTCCAACGGGAAGTCAGGGATGTAGAGGAGAAGTATTAAGGGGCTAAACTAGACTCGCTCTAGTTTGGTATTATTCCCCACAGACCGTTTGAATCTTGATTCGAGGTTTGTCCAATGACGTCGAGCAGCTGATCCAAAACGAGACATGCGTATTTTTGCTGGTGGAGAATAACTTTTATCGACGGTGGTTTTGGATAGGTAATAATACGTAAAGAAAATAAGCTTGAAATCAGAAGATAACGCCAGTGTCGTAATTGAGGAGATATGAATACTTGGAGATAAAGGAATTCATGCTTCTCGTGGATTTGATTTAAGATCAGTTTTTGTGACGAAGTTGGATTTCTTGGAGGTTAAAAGTAAAAGATATTAGCTAGGATGACCTAGGTAGCCAAGTTACGAGATCTATAACACGTACCGTATGCGGCCAACTAGGTACTGTATGTTGTTACTGTGTAACGGTCCGAGATGTTCCAGTGTATTTAGCCCGCCATGGCCACCGATAATTGGAGGATATCCAATTGGTTGACCCACCCCCGTGAAGGGTCTGAGAGTTCCAAGGTTCTCCAATTGCTGCAGCTGACCGACTTGGGTTAATAATTCTTTTCTTCAGGGTCTGACTGATAAGAGAGTATCACGAGGGCCTTGGCTGTGTACCGTACTTCGTACTTCACATTACCTATTTCAAGAGCTCTTCTCAGCCTCTTATTATTCTTTTGTCAAACTATCATCATATACTTCCTTGCATCTCTAGGTACGTCTAAACCAACTTCTGTCTCTATTGAAGGCTCGCAGAATTATATTAACCTTATCAGCTTATGTATATTTATCCTGGGAGCTCTGCAATTGACTTTTTCCTTTCAACTTGATAGTCTCAAATAGCTTCAGTTCTATCCATATGCTTATTATTTAACCTTCTAGAATCTCACTCCGACGCGCCCGACACCTCAATGATCGTTTCCTGTCAAACGTAAAACAATACCATGACGAATTCCGATCAGGAAAGAAGCACAACACCGCAACCGGGAGGACCTTTGGGCGTGCCAATGTCCTCCTCGCCCGGTTCCTCGCGAGGCCGAACGTACGGTACTTCGGCGCCTCGCGCTGATGTCACTGCTCGCCTCGCTTCCCCTGTACCCTCTCACGCCTATGGAACTCCACCAACGCAAAGAGTACTGCCGACGAATCGGGACAGCGAAGAAAATGCAGAGAATCTAGGTCCTCTTCCAGGTGCTAGTCAAAGTTCTATTACTGGTCCTGGAGTGTCCGCTCTTGCTGCAGCTCTCTCAAATTCAGTGGGGACCTCACCCCCAAGATTTGGTACTCCACCAATACGGTCTTCGTCGCCAGTGGGAACATCCTCGGGGCTACAACCGTCGATAACACCGACGAACTACGGCTCCTTCGAAGCGAGATCGAGGCAGTTGCAAAGTGGCGGCTCAGGCCCTTACGAAGACCCTGAAATTATCAAGAGACATTTAGTCCAACCTACGGACGCCGGAGATTCTGGGTCTAACTATGGTGACAATTCAAAAGGCAAACAGGTCGGCGAAGCTGTAGATACAGGATGTGATAATGACGAATTTTCAAGTCTGAGGTTACAGGGAGGAGACATCACGCGCCAGATTTATAAATGGACCGAAGATGCCGAAGACCGTAATCGTCATCATCGTAGCAAGAGTTTCAGCCATGCTAGGGATGACCCCGAAAGCGACATCCTCGACATAAACTCTATCAAGATCCCCGGCGGATTTAGACGAAACTACCTCAGAAGAGCCGCGCATAGCCCGTCCTTGAACCCACAGGGACTAGAAGCTGGGGAAGGTACTTCAAGAGGTAGACAGGATCCACAACTGTTCACCACCAGCTTTCTGGAGTTTTTGTCTATTTATGGCCACTTTGCAGGTGAAGAGCTAGAGGAAGACGATGAAGTCTTGCACCCCGGCGAATACTTCTCTTCTGGGGAGAGCGATGATTACTATGATAGTGAGGATGAGAGAGAACCGATGGAAGACAGTGCCCTGTTGACTCCGTCTAAACGTAAGAGGAGACGAAAGATCAGAGGCGGCAGTGGCAACAATACCCCTTTCAACGCTGCGTTGCTCCTCCTAAAGTCCTTCGTTGGCACAGGCGTCTTATTCTTACCTCGAGCTTACTTCAATGGTGGTATGATTTTCAGCAACCTGGTTCTACTCTTCGTTGCGGCATTGAGCTACTACTGCTTTGTGCTACTCGTCACCACAAGATTGAAAGTTGAGGGGTCGTTCGGTGATATTGGCGGTATCTTGTACGGCGATTGGATGCGCAAGTTGATCCTGATTTCCATCGTCATCAGCCAAATCGGATTCGTTGCAGCGTACATCGTATTCACATCAGAAAATCTGCAAGCCTTCATTCTTGCCGTCTCGGATTGCAACACATACATTCGGATTACCTGGTTGATTTTGATGCAAATGATTATATTCCTGCCATTCTCTCTGTTCCGGGACATCGGGAAGCTTGGCTTCACAGCTTTGATAGCTGATGCCTTCATCGTCATCGGCCTGGCGTACCTCTTCTACTACGACATTCTCACCCTGAGCACCAATGGCATTGCGGATATCATTCAATTCAACCAAAAGGATTGGACGCTCTTCATCGGCACGGCCATATTCACCTTCGAAGGCATTGGTCTTATCATCCCCATCCAGGAGTCGATGAAATCGCCATCCAAGTTCCCCAAGGTCATGTTCTACGTCATGATTATTATCAGTGTTCTTTTCATCACCATGGGTGCGGTGTCTTACGCTGCATACGGGTCGAAGACAGAAACCGTCGTTCTTCTCAATTTGCCCCAAGACAACAAGCTGGTCAATGGTGTCCAGTTCTTGTACTCGCTGGCCATTCTCCTCTCGACACCCCTGCAAATTTTCCCTGCTATCCGTATTATGGAGAACGCCATGTTCACGAGAAGCGGCAAGTACAATCCTTACATCAAGTGGCAAAAGAATATGTTCCGTTTCTTTGTCGTCTTCCTCTGTGCTTTCATTGCCTGGGGAGGTGCAGATGATTTGGACAAGTTCGTTGCTCTCGTCGGGAACTTTGCTTGCATTCCTCTCGTGTACATCTATCCAGTAAGTCTCGCCATCATTTTGCTGAAATCAATTTCATGTCAAGCTAATCGTTCTGTAGCCATTGCTCCACTACAAAGGCGTAGCCACGAGTCGCACCCGAAAGATATCAGATATCGCTCTCTGCATTTTTGGATTTATTGCTATGGCTTATACCACTAGTTTGACGGTAATCAGTTGGGCTAGCGGTCCATCGGGTCCAACCCTCCCAAAATACTGTGACACGAACAAGCTATAAGATTACCAGGCAACAACGGGTTTGCCGCTTCGAATTGTATATTAGTTGCATCAACAGTGTCAGCAGCTTCATACGATGCCACAGAATTAGAAACTTCCTTATCCACATAGGAGACGGATCTTGTCCACGCGGAGATAGAGTTTGCATAGCTTTTCAGCATTAGGGGCGGACTATTTCATGTTACCTAAATAGCGGGTACCTCTAGACTGGTGAAGCCTCGTGTATCTAAGGGATTCCAGCGCTAAGCTTATAATGATAGTTCTCGGTGATCCTGAATTTTTCAATACTCGTTTCAAATCCATCCTGTGCTGTGGGCCCATCGCTAAGAGCCTCCTCGATGTCAACGTCTCCCTCCTGGTCTCTTGGCACGCCTACTACTCGTCCTCGGCAACGGCCATGCCATTGGCGGCAGCAGCGGTACGCTTCTACAACGCAGAGATTAGCCACGCCACCGTTCGCTTTCATACATGAACTTACCAGTGCCGTAGCCAGTCTATCGATGTGGTGGAGGAAAGAGGTATAAAATACACCCTCGCTGGTAGAGGTGGTAGCGGCAGAAGCGGAAGTACCGCCTTGTTGAACGGATGCTGAAGGCTCGTCCTTATCTGCATCCATAATCTTGATCATCTCATTGGCCGCCTCCCTCTACTCCTTTCTGGTAGCACTAGTATTATTTTCTTCGCAACGCTCGATAGTGCTACACAGAAACATCATAGCTCCAGTTGTACCTGAGTCTGTACCAAGCAATGTGCAAGGCTTGCCCACGACATTACATTGGTTGCAACGGGCTGATGTCGGGTCTGACAAAGATTTAGAGGAAATTGACTAGACGTTCCGGAAAACTTACAACGATCCCGATCATGGCAACCTGCAAAGTTCCAATCAGCGCACATATTGCGGACGCATACACGGCATGGGGGCCATCGAGCCTCGCGAGGGTAGAACGTCGGTCGTTTTGGTTCAGCTTCGTGGCCGGCCGTCTTCTGACGCTTTGGGGTTGGCGCAGACATAGTACCGCTACTGTCACTTGATGAGTATGAAATGATGAAAATTCTAGATACCAATATACTAGATCCATACACTAAGAATGGCGAAGTAAACTTACTTAGCTGTCGTCACTATCGAAAAGTGTTGCTTGAAGAAGACAGCTATAGAGGGGCAAATAGAAAATGGAATGTGAAGGAAACCGGAAGACTTATATAGGCAGAGATCGAGGAGCAAAAGGCCATATCATATTAAAGGATGTGAAATATTAAAGTACAGTACTTTATAGACTCACGCATCTAATCAACATTAGATGGTACCTAGGTATTTTGGACTCTACAACTATACAACCAGATACAATAATGTTAAAAATGTATATATCGACTAGGATACTGCTCCTTAACTACCATAAGCAGCGAATAAAGGTCACACAATCTTTCGGGGCTTTATGTAGTCATGCGTATTACCAGACAGCTGTGAGATAAAGCTAATGTGAAAATGATTGCTTATAATACATTTCATTCAAGAAAATACAAGCACCTAATTCACGTAGAAATCACATTACTAGCAACTATCAGCTTACTTCTTATAGCAATAACAAATTGTGCAAGCATCTGGAAGAGCGGGCATTGTCAATACCGTATAAAGGCTTTGACTTATATGATTTCTGATCGGGCAAGATTATTTCCAGTAGGTAATAAGCGAAGTCAAGGCTATTATGTCTGTCATCCCCGTAATCTCTCAGCAAAGAACTGCATTATCGGAAGCACCTCGTCCTTAGTATTCGGCATGCCATCGTCATGCTTCTTCCATTTGACTTCTCGCACGTCGATAAACTCCCTCTTCAGTAAATCCACCGCTTCTTCGCTGATGTACTCGCTTGATCTTCCATAGCATAACAGGACTGGCGTTCGGGACTTCTCCCTGGCACTCAGCGTAGGTATCATGCTTACGGGCAATGGACCGCCGATTGACACAGCCCCTTTGAAAGCTGTCATCGTGGTCCCGTTTCCCTCGGTGACATCTACAACCCTCTCACCTTCACGGATCTTTGATGATAGGCCGAGGGCCAGGGAGCCACCTTGCCCAAAGCCAAAGAGCAGGATGTCGTTCGTCTCCCATCCGCACTTCTCAATAAGGGTCTCACGGATTAACTTCCCCAGGACCAGGTCCTCAGCTTTTGAGAAACCCGGGTCCGGGTCTAGGGTGTCCGACGATGGTGAAAAGGTCAAGTCATCACCCCAGTGGAAATGTTCAGCCGGGCGAGTATCAGAGTCTGGGAGACCAAGCAGGGCTGGCGGCAGCGGAGAGACGCCACGAACGGAGATGCCTAGAACACCTGGTAGATTGATGTTCTTAGCGAACCCGGCGAATGGTGCCTCTGAATCTCCAAGGCCGTGGAAAATAATGAGGATGGCTGTAGTTGTCTCTGGTACTTCGGGGAAGACTAATGATATGTGTAATGAAGACGACAAATGATCGAAGTCTTCAGGCTTGGGTATTCTGGTTGGCATTTTGCTTTCTATGCAGTAAATTTATTCACGTGTGTGATTGAAGCCTGGGGATGAAATCGTTTGACTACCTAATAGCCGGGACCGGATAGCGTGACAAACTGGTATGACGTTCCAGTTCGGAGCCGGGGTTCACCGGATCTCGGGGAAAGAAGAGCGATGGGGCTGCGGGGGTCGAAGCTGCTAGATACCTAGGTACATAGCCTGACTACCGCTATTCCTCGATAGGTTTAGCGTAAGGAACCGTACCAAATTATCAATCTCTCGGGTTTTTACGATTTCTATTGTCATCCATCCATTATCAAGATCTAATTCTCAAATCTGCAATGTTCTGCTGCTACTTCTTGCGTATTGCTAGGTCTCTACTTGGAGAGATTGACTTTGTATCCGTCTCTAGTTCTAGAGAAGTCGGATCCGAGTATGCGTTAAATATGTACAAAAACATGACGCTACTACGTTCTGTACATGGTATGGAGCGACGAGCCCGAATTGGCAGTTCAATCTCCGATTAGCTTCGTCACCATCTTCTTAGAGCCGATCAACTGCGCAAACCAGAGAACGACTGCTCAACACGTGCTTCTCAGGATAACCCCAATATCTCAATATGTACAATCTTCCACTAGTTACACTATGCGGCTACTCGCTGAGCGGGCTATCCATGCCCAAGTTAGGAAAACTTGGCCCAAGATCGATGTTATAGGACCAGGGTTTATCTAGGCAGGCTTAAAAATATGGATTATATATTCACAGCTCCCGACCTCAATGTCTAGCCTTGTGAATCGCTCACTCTTGTGCTACTCACATCTCGCGTTGATGATTGTCGAATAGATACTACCCGTCTTTCTCATTAGAAGAACGGCGCCATGTATATCTCACAGGCCCTCGTTATCTATTTGGCAAGTAAGGGAGTCCATGCCACCGTGCAACAATATCTTGCGCCGACTCAGGATATCAATTTCCCCTCCAGCGAGACTGCAACAAATCCCCTTCAATGGGTGGGCGCTAATGGGCCTTGGTATGCCGGGCCAAATGTCTTTGGTATCTCGTCCGAGGTCCCTGAAAACTGCCAGGTCGATCGAGCTGCCTATGTCTTAAGACACGGCTCGAGGTACCCCGACCAAGGAGCGTATGATGGTTGGGTATCGATGCACCAACGGGTTAGTACTCAATATGGCTACATATGAGTCGAACAATAGCTAAGACCCGAGCCTAGTTTCAAAATCACAGCTACACAGCACGCGGGAGCTTGTCATTCCTCTCGGATTGGCAACCTGTCCTTACGAATCCTACAGCCCAGATCGCCATGGAAAACCCTACTGGCGCAAAGGAGTCTTATGATCTAGGCTACACGTTAAGGACAAGGTACCTTTGATTGTGGATCGGCTCACCCTTAGGGAATTGTGGCTGATCTTTACAGGTATCCGGACCTTTACCGCGAAGGGGACCAGTTCATGGTGTGGGCAAATAATTATACCCGGGTCCTTCAAACAGCCACCATGTTTGTTCGTGGCTTCTTAGGCTTCACCGCTTCCCAGGCCGGGAGTGTCATCTCGGTCACATCTAAGGGCTTTCCGGCTAATGTTGGTGACTCACTTGCTCCCTCGGATATGTGCCCAAACTTTGCAGATTCTCAGGGAGGAGCCAACAAGACGACCTGGGATAACATATGGATTCCGCCTGTCCAAAAGCGGCTGCAAGCATTGATCCGGGGAAATTTGACCCTAACGGCCGACGATGTGAGCCAGATACCGTACTTGTGTGGCTTTGAAAGCCATATCACCGGTAGACTCTCACCATGGTGTGATGTATTCACCGATGAGGAATTCAGGCAGTACGAATACTCTAACGATCTCCGCTACTTCTATGGGGTTGGTCCAGGCACAGACCTTCCCAAGAAAATGATGACGCCTTTCCTGAACTCGCTTGTGGGCTTGTTGCAAAATGGGACAACTCATGGCACCAAAGTCGATGGGTCAACGTTTCAAATCCCGAAACTTTTGATGTCTTTCTTGAACGATGGCCAGTTGACCGAACTAGTCACCGCCAGCGGTGTTTTTGACGCCCAAGCCCCATTGTCTGCCACTAAGAAAGATGACAGGAGACTCTGGGTAGGGTCACGGTACGTCTCAATGAGAGGCACGGTTGCTTTTGAGCGTCTGAATTGCGTTGTGAAGAACGATGGTAAATCAGAGACCTCTTACTCAATCTTGGGACACCCTTCAACGCCATCAGCCTCATCCCAGGCAACAACTAATGCCACCTACGTCCGAATTCGTCTGAATGACGCAGTTTACCCCATACCGTCCTGCAAGAATGGCCCTGGATCGTCTTGCAAGCTGAGCGATTATGCCAATTATGTTTCGAAAAAGTATGCTGCCGAAGGAAACTGGATCACGAATTGCAATGTCACGGTTACTGAGGACACGCCAACAACAGTGAAGGGTGCGAGTTTCTTCACGGATTTGAGTAAACCTTGGCTTCAGCAGCTCCCTGTATGAGGTGTATAATTACCGAGGCCAAGATTATGCATAAAATAGAAATCAATCAGTGACAATCATAGCTTTCTGGTGGAGCATTGTCGATTAATGATAATAGTTATGAATTGATGTCTTTCGAAAAGGGAGTTTCTATATTTCTTTCGAATAATTATTAAGACGGGTCATAACCACTTATTTCCCGTGAAAGGAATGGAAATACTCACCAAGTAATGCTCGACTTCAGGAGGGTTACTCGCCCGGGATTTAATCTGTTAAAAGTCGGGAGATTACATAAATCCCGGGCGAGTAGCCCGACAGCAAGGGGCCAATACAGCTAAACCTTAAAATGATTACCTAACCCACTTCCATCATGATACATCAATGTCACAACTTCTTACCCGTAACGCATTAAATCTTCGACCTTCACAACAACTTTCAGTCGCCGTAAACGAACAAAGCCGACTCAATCCAACACAATTAACCACAAATATTTACAACCATTATAACTCCAATTCTGTCCAAAAACGAGAGGATAGGATGCTGCAGAGTTCGATACCATAGCCTCTGCTAGCTAGCCTACCGAATGCGTCGCTGCGACCATGTCCAATCGATACGCCGGGTCATACCGCAGCCGCAATGGCAATGGCTCCATTGGGAGGCAGGATGAAGAATACGATCCTTTTGGGGACGGCTATTCCAGCGACCGCTATGGCACCCCTCCCCAGCAGATAAACCCTCGAAGAACACCCCTCGAATCCTCTCGAAGTACAGGCTACAGCTCCCCCGCCTCCAGAGTCCAGCGAGCAAATGAGACGAGCGCCGAGCGACATATATCACAGGTACTTGAACTTATCAAGGGTGAATGGCCTGCCATGATTGAGGACGACTGCATACCCGTATCACTGGCACTTCAGTTATTGGACAACAGCTCTGTTGGCCGAGCACATGAATATAGGGGTTTCAAGAAGACGCATAAGTATTTGCAGGACTCCCTGAAGAACATCGTGCATGAACACCATCAAGGATTCAACAGTTCGATCGGTACTTTTCACAAGATCCAGGGGAGCATACAGGCTTCCCAGAAGCGAGTGCGTACTCTGAAGGAGTCTCTAGCAGCATCACGAACGAGTCTTTGTGTAACCGACCCAGAGCTCAAGAAGCTTTATAAGTCGTCGCAGATGTATGACGATGTTCTCCAGACATTGAATGAACTGGAGGATCTGCGAACGGTGCCTGATCAGCTGGAGGCCAGGATATCGGAGAAGCGATTCTTAACCGCTGTCGAAGTGCTGCAAAACGCTCTACGGAAGTTACGGAAACCAGAACTCGACGATATCGCGGCCCTCAACGATTTAAGGAGCTATCTTTCCAATCAGGAGACCGCGCTGATGGATATTTTGACCGAGGAACTGCATGAACACTTATACCTGAAATCGCCTTACTGCCAGGAGCGGTGGCAAAATATAGCCAAGAAGCAGGGTGCTTACAACGAAAACTACAGCGAGTCGAGCCAGTTGACACCCTTCCACCTGGTTCTAGATACCATGGATCTTAGCCAGCCGGTAACTGAAGATCCAGCAAAGAATCCCGAAGCAGATACATTTTATTACGTAACCCTTGTCGTTGAGTCGCTTAACAAGCTTGGACGACTAGAGAGCGTCGTTGACACGCTAAAACAACGACTCCCAGTTGAACTGTTCTCCATCGTGAACGAGACAATCAATGAAGTTGACCAGAGGCACCCTAGTTCATTAAGAGGCGGCTCAGGAAACGCACAGGGTCTACACATATATGGCAGCAGGGAGACGCAAATGCGTGCAGATGTCATCTATGACCTTTTATGGACCTTATATGGTAAATTCGAAGCTATTGCCGAAGGCCACCGCGTCTTCCATGAGGCTGTCAAGGCTCTTATTCGACGAGAAGGTCCTGGTAGTAACAGCTCTCTTCTTGGAAGCTTCAAGGAGTTGTGGAATCTTTATCAAAATGAGATACGATCTCTTCTTCATAATTATGTCACGACAGACGCAGATGTTTACCAATTCAACTCCCCGAGACAAGGTGCGATGCTCAATGGCGGCAAAGACACTTCTAGGGAGCATCTGTTCAAGTTCTCCGAGGCAGATCCCAAATCTGTTGAGATGACTACCGAATACGAGGCCCTGGATGGCATTATACGAGCTGCAGTTCCTGGGCTTACGTCTGGTTCCCGAAAAACCCAGGGCCCCGATAAAAAAACAGCAGGAAGAGAGTCGCGGAAGAGCGCGTATGTTGGTGCCTTCGATAGTAGAAATGTGCCTGGCTCCTACAAGTCGCTTGTGGAGCCAAGTGTGTTTAACATGAGTCTCCTTTTGCCTCCGACTCTAGTATTCCTCGGACGCTTAAAAGCGATCGTGCCCCCAGGTTCAGACCTGGCAGCGAGCACTTTAACATCTTTCCTTGATAACTTTTTGGTTAACGTCTTCCAGCCTCAGCTAGATGAGACCCTCAGCAAACTGAGCGATTCCGTATTTGGAGAAGCAGATTCATTCCAGCAGGATCCGGGATGGGACCTGGTAGCCCGTCGACCCGTCTTCAAGGGAACAACCGCATTTTTCGCTGTCATCACCGCCTTCTGCCGGATGCTCGGAACGATTCCTCACGACCAAGCACTTAGCTCTTTGATCATCTCCCAAATGGTGAGATACTATGAAAGATGTCTTTCGTGGTTTAAAGCACTAGTCGCCAAAGCGCAAGAAGCGCCTATGGCACCGCAGTCGCTGCGATATTCCGCAGAACTAGCTATTGGGGATGGAGATATACAAGAGACGATAAAAAGGCTTTGGACCTCGGATAATCTTGACCATGAACTGATAGAAAAGGAAGTCGAATTGCTCATCGCGCAAAGCAATGAACGGTGCCTTGAGCCGAGTGATATCATACAAGACCGTGACGTCATCTCGTCTCTATGCCTCCTGTATACTAGCATGAAATGGCTTTCGGTCAGGATTATTAGTCTACGACATATCACACGGTTCGACACAGATTCTTCGCGGCCGACTTTGCCAAGGAACCAAAATCGCCGCTGGACTCTGTTGAATGACCCTAGCAAAGCAAGCGGAGAGCCACATGGTCCTGTGTACCTACCGATGACACAAGAAACTGTGCAGTAAGTCCCTCTCGCTGTATCACTTTGATTCACAGTTGCCTAACACGATATTTTTAGTTCGTTCGATAATATAGTATCATCATATGAGGACTTTGCTGGTACGGTACTCCTGATGCTACATATGGAAATCCGGTGTCGCATCGTCCAGTCTCTTAGCGTAGCGCTATCCCCTAAGACAGCGCCATATGTCCTAGGCGACCAGGAGATCAAGGAACCGGATCCACAAATCCTATCATTAAATTCTGAACTCGTTGCGTACGACGAGACCATTGTGCGCTTCCTCCGCGACAAGGAAACGGCATTCATACGGACGGGCTTAGGTCTCCTTATCAACACGTATCTGGTATTCAACGCGCTCGCCACGCAACCCATGAACACGCGCGGATGTGAGCGCATGCTACTCAACATCCTAGTCCTCCAGCAGAACCTCAAAAACATCGAGGCTGGCGTAGATCTCACGCGGGCGGCCAACTACTTCAGCCTGTTCCAAGAGGGCCCAGACAAGATCGTCGACAAGGCCAAGCACGACGCGAAGGACCCTGTATCGGAAGAAGAGAGGTTCACCTACGACGAGCTGAAGGCCATCTTGGAGCTGTGCTACAGCGAGCAGCTCGCGGACCCAGAGAGGGGCGTCGCCGCGGCTGCCAAGAGGAAGATGGGCGAGAAGGTGTTGGCGCTGAGCGAGCACATGTGGCAGAGCTAAGGGATGTTTGTATATATCGCTGCGTTACATCCGTGGGCGAAGGGAGGTGTTCATGAACTTGTGTTGCATTATTGCGATGGGCTGCGAAGTGGCTTTGTCCCGCTCGTGTATGTACTACCTAATTGCCTGAGCTAGGGTTTTACGGGAACCAAGGGCCAAGCTATTGCACTTGATAAGGGTTGGGTGTCGGTGGTATCGAACAGACAATGCTCAAAAACGTTAGGCGCAAGATAAATATCAAAGTCTTTTTTTGGTCAAGTGGTATGGTTGGTTCCAGTTACTATTTATTATCTATTGTGAATAAGGCTCCGTGAAATCTTGTACGCAACCCTAACTTCTGTGTTCAGGTGTGGGATGTCAAGAAAGGGTGATTTGTTACAGCTGTCATTAGGGAGCTGTTGGTTGGCATAAGGTGCAAGTTGAGAGAAAAAGGGGTGTCGTGATCTCAGCCGAATGGGATACACATAACTTTTCTGCCCCTCCCCTTGCACCTCTTATGTTATTCATAGAATATGAATTATGATGTCTCTCGAGGCACAAGATATCCTTACACAAGTATCGTGTTAAGCTATATTTACATGTGATTATGAGTTAACTGCCAGGATGATAGGTATTATACTTCATTTCTGGTTGGTGAGTTTCTTCGTTCGGGGCTTCGCAACCCCTTTGTGAGGTTATCTCGTACTTCGAGATAGCTGCAAATGAGCAATCAATGGCCGGCTTTGGTGTCCCGTGGAAACAATAGCATATACGCGACCAATGTGGCTTTGGGTAAGACAGATAGATGGCTACGGACGCGGGCGTCGGGTGGCATAGGATGAGGACACTTGCCCTAGAAAGATGAAAACGTTGAGTTGTGTGGCGGAGAAATGCATACCCGTCACGGTAATTATTATAACTTTTCCACCACACAAACAGGTGAAGTTTCAAGCTTCGCAACCCCCCTGGTGAGAGGTACTACATGCCTCGGACGTAGAGCTAGCGTATCGCGTGTGCGGCTATCGCCAACGCCGAAAGGTGCAGCGTTTGTGAGCCCATCCCGGTCGACTGGCTGCGGCTGGCTGAGGATCGACACCGGCAGACCTTGGAATCTTGGCAACTGAGGTCCCATCCCGATGTGGCGGTGCGCGCGTACTGGCAGACTGGTACGTAGGAGGAACACTTCGATAACGTTTTCGGCTGTAGCAGTCAAGAGTCATGCCAAGCCATTATATCGTAACTCTGCTGTTATCCGTGGCGATTTTGGATTTCTGCTGGCAAAGTCTGTTGTGCCATTCATCAGATGAATACCTACCGTCCAACTGCGACTGGGGCGTTTAGATCAGATGGATTTGGCTCCGAGCTAGAAGTTTAGAAGGCGTGGACGAAGGATCAGTTAACTATCTGTACCTGCGGGCCCAATTTACGACCTCTTCTTTCGCTTGCGTGGGCTCATGCGCCTCAGGCTGTAGGTGGCGTTTTGGCGGTGACGGTGACGGGACCGTATCGTAACAGTTAGACGACCTCCAATGGGAGATGCAGGAGTGCTTCGTTATTAGCATCACGGGGCGTGGGCTGTGGCCCAAGGGAACGACGGCCCCCCTGGACGTTTCTTCCATGTGGCGTTCGAACGTCTGACGCGAAACGAGAACGTTCTATTGGTTAAATTGGTAGGCGAGAAAGAGGGAAGGGGAAGAAATAAAAAAAGGACGACTTCCAATCAGGAGGAAGAGAGGAATAGGAGCAACGTTGCCACTGATGTACTATGACAACAAGCAATCGAATCCAACTTTTTGGATCTTTGGATTTGCAATGGCCTTCCATAATTACTTGCTGGAACAAACACGTAATACATGCCTCTGGTATTGGATTAAAGGTCAATTTGAATCAGGATAACGAGAATATAATATAGAGAATAGAAAAAAAAGAATGAATAATACCTTGCAGCCCTAGGTAAGGTGGGATTGGGTTCAAAGCTGACACACCAACATTCATAGATTCACACATTATGACGGTGAAGGACATGGATACCTAGGAGAGAGTAGATGAGATGAGATGAATGCTTCATTATCATATTTCCGAATGTTTTGTGTAGGTATTCCCATTCCGCTGGTGAAACTTAACGTAGAATTAGTTGAAATGAGACCCTCCCTGTATTCTGTAACTACATGAATGTACCTGAAGGCCCAAGCTACAATAGACTAGTACCTTCATCCACATGGATAACTTAGCTGCTTAGATCTCATCGATATTCATACATTACTAGTACATATCTATGTAGATGGATCTGTAGAAGCTACCTCTATTAGTTAGGTAGTATCAAAAACTTGAAGTTTCAGTAGCAATTGAGCCTCACTCTTATTCTTAGAAATTCCTATTCTTGTTTTATTTATTTATATCTACCGGTACACGGGTATCATTGTATGATCATAATACTGACATAATAACAAAAAGAAGTAAGGGTAATGTAGGATTGAACATTGAATCGATGAAAAAAGATCAACCTGCCTTACTCAACTTAGGTAGGTACATTGATACTTATACATTAGGCCTAATGGGGAGTTAATTTAATACTACGTTAGATGTACCTTCGCACAAGATGCGTACCTTCAGTAGCACATAACGTAAAATTCAGGATTGTAAAATTAATCCAAATGTGGTTAGGAAAGGTACAGTCCGGTACTTGGTTGTACTGTGCTTTAATATTGCAATTTCCACCTGTTGCACAGTACCCACGCAGGTACCTGGCATAAACGGTTCGTCCGTCCCCCTAATGGAAGTCCTGGATATCCCCTTGAACATTTTCATTGATCATTGAAAGCGCGTCACCCACCTGCAACTCTCCTGCACCCACAAGCACCCACTAACAATCTAATCCCCTTGAAATTCAACATTGGACGAGCCCCCTTCTAAGTTCCAACCTCTTATCCCCGGCCCCAGCTCCAGCTCTCAATCATCGCAAAAGCATTGAAGGGGGGAAAAAAACAAAATCATCTCCTCGCCCCCCCCGTTCATCTACAAAATAATTTCATTCGTTTTTTTTTCTTCACTCTTCTCCTTCATTCAAGACACGGCAGCGACACGAGTCGGACTGGTTGTACCAAAAAAAAAATAATCGGAAGAAACAAACAGGCCCAGGATTACGCTCGTTCTAGATCTCGGCTCCTTAGTCTCCCCATACTAATTCCACCTCCTGAGTCTAAGACCACAAATGATTCAGAATCGGGAAGATATTGCACAGGACACGATCGAATAACCACGTCGAATTTCGCGTCATTATTCAATCTCGAACCCACGTTACCTCATCCTATTTCAGCAATCCGACAGTTTATTCAGGGACAAGGAAAAGTTGGAAATGAAATGACAAAGACATTGACGTCTCGACAAAAAAAGCCCCAGTACCCGCTCGTTCTCCACATACAATCATAATCCGTCGTCTCGTCCGTCTCCTTTTTCGCGATAAAGAAGAAAAAAAGGGAACTTCAATATTATCATCTCTCTCACCATACACTTCAGCCTTTTACGAGCGCTCCTTCATACCAACAACTTTCGCATCATCCGGCAAACGATTCCATCTTTACTTTGCCCTACGTAACCACCCCTCCAGTGGCGGCGCCTCTTGGCCCGTTGTCGATCCTTCTCTTTGTCGTCACAGGACGTCAACACGGTTGCTGCATCGCGTAATCTGAATTGACTAACACGTCTTTCACCTTCGAGGGTTTCTAGACCGATCTACCTAGCTCAATTTGAGCATTGCTGCTGCGGTACATTGTTCTGGGCATCTGGTTTATTTCCTTATTAACAAACCCTACTCATAACTATACAAGATGTCGTATGTCGGCTTTCGGTTAACACCCCCCTCTGCTTTACACAATTACTAACATTTACGACTTCTAGGCTCGGCGGCGCTTTTCGTTCGTTCTGGCATTCTATGACCAGCTATGACCGACGTAAGCACAAAAACACGATTGTTCTGTATCGCAGCTATTGACTATTTACTTAGATTCGAGCTACGATTCCCCGTACCGAACCGGTCGCCATGTACCCCTCGACAGACAGAATACGCTCACGTCGATTGCTACTGCTTCCGAATCCCGAGCTGATATCACATCTCCATACGTTGACGAGCTTGGTCGGTTATCTACTGGTATGGATGGCACGTCCTACGCAGGTGCCGGGCTTCCCGCAACATCGCCCATGTCCCCCGGCTCCAACGGCCCTTACTCTCCTGGATTAAGATCCCTTAATGCTCAGCGCCAGGGCGCCAAGGATGATGGGTTCGAAACTGTTAGTAGCCCAGGAGAGATTCCGATGCAGTCGTTCACGGACGGTGGTCCCCCAGCACCTCCGGTAGCCCATTCTTGGAGACGGATAGATAGGTGGGCTGAGGAAAACTACCCTGAATTATTTGATCAGCTATGCGAGGGGTGCACGGAGAATGATCTGAACGAACTCGAGCACCAATTGGATTGCTCGCTACCCCAGGATGTTAGAGACTCTTTGTCGGTCCATGACGGCCAGGAACGTGGTGGTATGCCGACTGGAATCATTTTTGGCTCTATGCTCCTTGACTGCGAAGAACTGGTGCAAGAATGGGACCAGTGGAAGAAGGTCAACCAACAATACCTTCTTGAAACAACTGTCGTGAAGCCTGCTGTCCCTTCCAAGGCATTTGGCGGTAGTGGTCAGGCTTCCTCTTCCAAGTCTGCTCCTGGTTCTCCCAGCTCCCACGGCTCTCAAAAGGAGTCGTGGAGACAGGAACTCCAGTCCCGCCAAGATTCTGTTCCTCACGGTGCTGTTCAGCGAGCATATGCCCACCCAGGTTGGATTCCGCTTGTACGAGACTGGGGCGGTAACAATCTTGCTGTGGATCTTGCGCCTGGTCCCACTGGCGTCTGGGGCCAAATCATCCTGTTCGGCCGCGATTACGATACGAAGTACGTTGTCGCAAAGTCTTGGGCGGCATTCCTTGCGATAGTCTCAGACGACTTGAACAGCGGCAAATGGTTTGTTGACGAAGACACCAACGAGCTCAAGCTACGTGAGTTTAAGTCAACCCGCGTTGAGCCATCTTACTTCGACATTCTCCGATGGAGAATGGACCAGAAGCATGGGCGCGGCGCTAAGGCAGCTGCGAAGCGCAGGTCTGCTATTGTGACTGGCACCACTTCTCCGGGTGGTTCACCCTATACTAGCCCTACGGTTGCCAATGGTGAACCTCGCGGTCGTTCGTTACAACGTCTCAGCAGCCCCTCGCCTCTAGGGAGCCCTAACCGTCCCGGTTTCGGAAAACCGAGCCCCCTGACACGAGTTACCGAAGAAGCATCGCTTTCCGACGCCAAGTTAGACACCAACGGTATCAAGCAGCCCAAGCTCGTGGAGGTAGAGACCCCTCGCCCTAGCGACGAGGTTAAGCCCTCCCCGCCTGTAACAGAGACCAAAGCTAAGGAGGTGCCATCCATGAAGGCTACGGTGGCAGATGGCGACGAAAGTGAAGAGGTGGAGGAAGGAATGAAGACCATTGAGATTTGATACGAAAGTTCGACGACCTGCAACGATAGGTATTGTACCATGACTACTTAATAGACAGCAAAAAAAGGACGGCGTTCAAGGGTCAGATCCGGTGCAAATCGGCATCACAACAACCTTCGGCGAAGGTCTCTTGTTTCTCGCGGCGGCACACACGATTTATTCTGATTAAACATATTCCGCCACAGCTGGCGTTCTCGTCGATGAAACGGATCTGGACATCTCTTTTGGGGGATGCGACCATGATCCTCTAAGACGGCACTTAAGGATTTTAATTCTATCGGTGTGCCACTATTCTTGTACTAATACCATTCGCCCACTCCTAGTTACCGCACCTAGCCATCTACTTTCTCATTCCCACCAAGGGCGGAACTGGCCATACGTTGGTAGAGACGGTGAATCCGACCCAAACGCGTCTGTACAGTTGATTAGGAAGCCTGTGGGAGGTGATCGCATATGTGGGATGTAGCAGCATCCACAGTGGAGTAGTGAGATAGAATTGTACCGGGGTATTTGCGCTGCCGATCGTTATAATAGGCGTTCAGGATGACTCCATCGTTGAGTCTCAGGCGTTGGTGGAAGCAACATCGTACTCGGTCACGTTTCGAGACGCAATAGCATGATGATACATTGTAGGAAACTGGCCTTTCAGAGATAATTGATAAGGCAGTGATGTGAGAGCTGCGCATCTTTTAATATAAAACTTGTCTGAAAACAACTCTGAATCATAGTGAATTTATGTATCCATACTCTTGCACAACGTAATTGGATACCATCCAGTGTTCATGCGTACTAATGAAGGAGTGGATGATAAGATCCTCTGATATGTGAGAAACGTATGTACTATGTACATCAGGGGAAGATCACGTGACACAAGTTGTACTTTTAATCGGAACGGCAGGCGGCTACCTAATAATAGTGCCAAGACTTTGGTCGTCATCAGCCTCATCAAAGTGGCCCCAAGAGCTTCTTCAACTTCCGACCTTATTAGCCTCGATTTGATTTCCCAACAGATACAACGTAACACAACTCTCATTTGTTTTTTTTAGACATCCAAATACTTCGAATCGCGACAATTCCTTTCATCGACCTCGTTTTAATCCCGCCCTCCGTTTTTAATCGATTAGCTCGGCGCCATGGAGGAAGACCGTCTCTTCAAGTTCCGCAGGCCGGCCTGGCTCAACAGCGCTTGGGCGCGCAGCGCGGGCGTGTATTCCGCGGGGGCTCTGGTATGTTGAGGATATTTTCCGACTCTTTGCGATCCTGCCGCTGACCTTGTCGTTTGTTTTTCCCCGCGCACGCAGTTCTCCCTCGCATTCTACATCCTCGTCGACGCGGCCGTGTGGTCCAAGTCGCCGCTCAACGGGTCCGACGTGCACGTCACGTTCATCGACTGGCTGCCGCTCATCTTCAGCTCGCTGGGCATGCTGATCATCAACTCCGTCGAGAAGGCCCGCCTCTCCGCCGACTCCTTCTCCTACAGCGGGTCCGGCGTCGCCTGGAAGGCCCGCGTCGTCCTGTTCCTCGGCTTCGCGGCCATGGCTGGAGGCCTCGCGGGCGGCGTCACGGTCTTCGTGCTCAAGTATGTCGTTCCGAGCGTGGACTGGCCCATGATGGGCATGGGCGTCGAGAACGTCGTCGCGAACGGCTTGGTCATGCTCAGCTCCGTTGTTCTGTGGGTTAGCCAGAATATGGAGGATGAGTATAGCTATAACTTGTCGTTGTGAGGCGGGGGTGGGGAGCACGAGCTTGATCGGTCGGTCGTTTCGCGGTGGGCTGGCTGGTTCTGGTTGATCAAGGGGGTCCGAGTGAAGACGTCCCGAGGCCGATTTCACCAGCCGAAGTAGTACTGATGGTATTTGAAATGGGACCTCTGGTCGCCGGAAGAAGATTGATTCATTGATTGTACTGTACAACGGAGGACACAGCATCGCGATTTGCTTGTAGGTTGGGCTAGGCTAGGCGTGCGGTAATCCAGGAGTTTATTTTATTTACTTGACATCTCTGTATCTCATGTATCCGAGCATTGTCGGTTCGCTATCCCGTCGTCGCTTCATTTCTTCTGCTCGATTGAGCGAAGAACGTATATTGCCCTGTACTTTCGTCAGGATACGATACTAGCTATACCATATATGTATATGTTCGGGCTCGTCAAGGAATTATCATGCGTTTTTCTTGCGTGACAAGGACGCTCAAGAACCTCCCACCTCCCTTTCATCGTGGTGTGGTAGAAGACTGCAAGGGACTGTTCTACTCCGTTGAGTAGTCAAACAAGCAGGACCATCACTCCCAGTAGCCATAGGCAGCAACATCGTAAAGTTGACACAATCAGTATTATGAGTGAAAAGAGTCTCATTTGCTATCGTTACACAGCCGCCAACAAGCGGAAAACCCCATATGGGCAACATGAACTCGTGATGAACGCCATTTCCCCGTGTCTATCGATGCCTCCAGACGTACGTCGAATCATCTACGGTCGTGACCATAGTTAGAAGTTGAAGTGCACCAGGATGAAATCCCGGAGGAAGTTCCGGAGTTTTCGCAGCAACCTTTTCGTCGAGACCAACTAGGATAGAGGAGATAGGAGCCTATATACAAGCGTCAGCGGTCTCGCATGCTAGAGAAGAGTCGCGAAGGTAAGTGGGTAGCTTACCGGATGATCGACGGTCGAGGGTCGCTTCGTGTGTATCCTATAAATCATGCGCAATTAGATATAATTCTTTGAAGACATATACGTCATGAGTCTTCTGGAAACTCGTCGAGGCATACCGAGGTAGAGTATCAAAGGTAGATAGCCGCTATGATATGTTAGCTTCTAGGTCCTCCTGAATATATCAAATTGGCGTAAGGGTGATCCGTACTAGTGCATGGCAACTCTTCCAATGTCAATGATCTTTCCAATGCGCTCCTTTGATTCTTCCGACAGGGCGAACATGCTGGGCATTATGGGTTCGCTACGTAACGAGAAATCGTCGAGTGAGTGATTGACAAGGCTCGGTATGAACCTCTCAAACGGTCGTTGTTTGTTTTCTTGGTTGATGCGAGTGTGTAGAGTGATTCGCAGTCGACACTCTGCATAGAATTTAGAATAGGTAGAATTTATTGAGGATAGCTCCGCCAAAAATTTAGATCGATAAGCAGTTGGTAGGGGACCGTCTATCCTACCGCCAGTGGGTCTCTCTTTTGTGACTTTGTGCACGTACCAGTTGTACAAGTACAGATCGAAGGATCTTCCCCCACAGCTGCGCCTATTTTGTTGCGCCTAAATGAGCGCGCTGTGGGGTCGCAATTCCGCGCCTAATATTGTCCCTAATATTGCGTTATGCCAGCCCGCCGTCGGTCCCTAACCTTTCCACACCCTCATCTATGCATACCTACATTCTCGTCTTTCAACTTCCCATACGCGTCGTCG